>VYZS01045127.1:0-28860 GCA_013400695.1 Neodrepanis coruscans
GGGCCTGCCCGCGGCGCGAACAAAGAGCGGAGTCCGCGATCGCCGCCCGCCCCGCACGGCCCGACCTGTGGGAACGCGGCTCCGGGAGGGCACGGCGAGCGCTCCGCAGAGCGGCCCGTCCTCACCCGCGGCTCGGGGGTCCCTCACCTCCGCTCCGGGCAGGGGCAGCCCTCGGCTGTGGCCGCGGGTCCCGGCGGGGCTCGTTGCCCCCCGGAGCCGGCGCTGTGCCGGTGCGGCCGTGCCCGGGGAGTTGTTTGGAGCCCGTTCGGTGCCGGGGCTGCAGCGGCGGCTCGTTCGCAGCCGTCTCAGCGCACGGTCCTGGGCCGGGCTCGGGTAACGGGGCGCTCCGGGTCGTTCCCGAGCATCCGCCGGGCGTGGATTGAGTCCGGCTCGGGAAAAAAACGGAGTTTGCACCCCGGAGTCTTCCAGCTCCATCTTTTCATTCATTCCTGCGCCGTTTGGAGCAGCCTTTGGGGGAAGTGTCTGTTCTGGTGTCGAGGTTTGTGGGGTTCGTGGCTGCTCCGCTGTGGAGCCCCAGGAGTGTCGGGCTGGGTCGGTTTTTGCGGTTTTTTAGCCGAGTGGGAATGGAATTGGGAAAAACCTGGGCTCGTTCCTCATCTGTTGTTACGGAGGCAGCAAATGACAGTGGCAGTGGTTGCTCTCATCGAGGGGAATCTTGAACCAGTTAAGTGTCACTGATTACTCCTGGCTTAAAACCCAAAGGTAATTTAGGTTTTTATCTAGCTTTTTGTTTTAATTCCGGGCTGTTTAGTAAGACACTTGGAGATGCTTTAAATGAGTCCTGCTGCAGCGTTTATCACAGTTATGAAACGCTCTGATAATTTGTTTTATGAATAACTTAACTCTTGCTGTTCCTTCTGCCTCCCCGGGACCTTTTGGGCCCCTTTTAGGGACTCATCCCATCCGAGAGGATCTGGGAAGCTGCTCTCGCAGGCGGTGGCTCACAGGCTGCCAGTCTGCCAAAAAGGCTCCCGTTCCTTCCCTTCCACTTGCATGGCCCCTCCCTCCTCTTTTCTTAGTTCCAGTGCCTGTTGGTTTTCTGCCATTTTAGCAAGGTGAACCTCTCTGTGGTCTGGTTCATCAGCGTTCTGCTGGAACAGTTCTGTCCTTTTGCTGAGCTAAAACACAGAGGGGGGTGAGTGCAGGGCTGGGCAGGGGATGCAAAACACAGGGAGGTGCTTTACATCACACCTTATTTTCAGCACGTACCAACCCTGATGTTGGCTCTGCAGGTCTCCTGAGAGCTCCACTGTTGTGAATGTTGTTTGCTTGTGGTTTTCCTTTCCCCATTCTCGAGCCTGCCTGGTGTCAGCACTTTGCTGGCTGTTGGTCTTGTCTGGCTGTGGTGCTGCCTGATGCCCAGAACTGAGGGTGGATCTCTCCCTGGGTGACATCCCGGGCATCCACAGGACACCTTGGGGTTCTTTTGGGTTGAGTTTTCTCTCTGAAGGTGCCACCTTGTCCTTCTTTGTCTGCCAGCCTGCAAAGGGCACTGCCAGCTGCTCTCACCCTGCTGTACCCCTGCTGGGATGGGCTGGATCCACAGAGGGGGCTGCTCTGAGGAATGAATTGAAATAACTGTTTAACACTTGGTATTTAAACCATCAGTAAAAGTCATGAGTAAACGTTACGTGGCACTTCAGCCGGGGAGGAAACGGGTCAGATTTTGTCTCAGCCGTTTCCTTTGTGTTGGAGGTGACAGCAGAGGGAATGAGTGAGGTATTGGCTCTTGCTGTTGTTGATAGAACTTTTAATTCTGACCCTGGAGCATCTGGCTGCTTGTTTGGGCAATACCAGAAAAAGTGGCGATTCCATTTGGAAATGGGTGAGNTTTAACACAAAGAAAACAGGAAAAAAACCCCACACCTAAGACAACAATGACACAAACCAAAAAAAAAACCCCAACAAAACAAACCCACCCAAACCAACCCCCAAATAGTAAATTTTCAAGTTTTGAGTGATTAATGTCAGGCTGTCAATAGAGAGTGTTATCAACACAGTTATTTAAGCATTTTTAGAACTCTTAAAAAAAAATCAGACCTCCAGATTGATATCAAATATATTTACCTCTGATTTTTCCACTGAGTCAGTGAAATGTTTAGTTGATGTGGTGCAGAGTCCACATGTGCAGGTGCAGAACTCTTCTGCTTTTCAGGTTGTTCTGCTTTTTGAAAGGTAGAAGTCAGAGGAAAGTCGTGTTTTTCTGCTTTCCTGTTGTAGTGGGAGGATGGGGAGGATGGTGTTTGACTGGTGGAGGTGCTGCTTGTGGTCAGAGCTACTCAGCTTAAACATTTTTGGCCATGGTCAGAAAATAGAATCAAACATGTGGTGGTGCATTTGGCTTTTTTGTATTATTTGTGCACTGGATAAATTGCAGTTTTTAGTGACTTAAATTTTGTCATCAAATTTTTAATTGCAATTTTATGTTACAATACAAAAAGAGTAGAATGGGGTGGTACCTCTGTTTTTAAAAACTGTGCTGCAAAGTGCTTTTTGTCTGAGAGGATTCTGGTTGTGAGCCGGTTTCTAGAGAGACTTCAGAGCTTGTATTTCACTCCACACAGGCTGCAGCCTTTGAGGCCTCCTTTGTGGGCTGCCTGTTAAACCAATTTTCATGGTGGTTAAAGTAGAAATAAACCCATGAAATATTAATATATTTGCTAGGTAACAGTTTTTGCTTGATTAACAATGATTTGCATTTGAAGCATGACTGAGTTGTTGAAGTTGAGGCAGGAAACATTAGAAGGTATTAAAATAATCTTAAACAATTTAGTAATCTTACCTGGTTTACTAGTGGAGCATAATTTTACTGTTAAAACCTACCTTAGATCTGGATAATTGGTGAATGAACTTGATGCTGTAATTGTTGAGCTTTACTTGCATTGCACTTACAAGGATTGTGTCCTATTTAAAGCATTATATTATCCTGTATAATAATAGTGCATTATAGGCTAAATATTTTCCCTAAGATCAAACAGTTGTGGTTAAGTTGGGATTTGAGATCAAAGTCTTGGCTTCCTGCTGCTTCCTCCATCCTGGATGGTTCCATTTCTCTGGAAGCACCTTCATGGCAGAGATGGTGCAGTGGAGCCTGAATGCTCTGCTTTTTGGAAAGGAGGAGGCTCTCCTGATGTTGAGGGTTGGGGTAAGAGAAAGACAAGTTATGATGGAAGCTGAGCGTTTCAAGAACAGTATTTTTCCTGTTTTTTTCAGATGTTTAGTCCATGTGAAAGGCCAGAATTAATGTGCTAATGAGAGTGTGTACTATTTTGGGCTGAGAACTGTCATTTTTCATCTGTTTCAGTGTTTTATTCCTCACTCTTTATGTACCTGAGCTCAATGATCTGATAAAATAGTGCCAGTGAAATTACTTGTTTTAAAGTTATTGATGGAAAGGAGAAACCAGGCAGTAACAGATGCTTGGAGCCTTCATCTCTTTTGGTGATCCTGTAATTGTAGGAGAAGTTGTGTGTGCTCAGGCCCTGTCCTGGTTCTCATAGTGTTTCTAACTTTTATGGAAATGGATTGGAAATGTAAAGGCTTCCCTGAAGCTTTTTGCTTGCATTGGGGCAGGTGAGTGTGATCTGTCATGGCAGATCAATTTATTTTATTTTGTCTCTTTTATCTCCCCAATTTATTGAGCTAAAGATCAAGGGTTTTGTTTTGACTCAGCATGCAACATTATCTCATATTTGAGCATGTACTCATGTTATTTCCATCTCTCACAGCTTTCCCATGCCCAGGTGGCATTTAAAATACCCTTTGTGAGGTGTCTCAAAATGCCACTCATTTGTGGCAGCAAATGACTGGTCACCTGTCCAGAGCTGGGAAGGTAATTGAGGGCTGTGGAATGAACATACTGTGGGGATGGGCTGGTTTTTAGTGACAAGACACTCTTGAGAGAATTGGCCATCTCTTTCAGTGTTTATGGTTGGGATTTTTTCCCCAAACCTCCAGGAATTTTCTCTGCCCCTTCAGGTGAGTTGCTTTAAATGCCCCGCCCTGTTTGTGGGGGTGGTTGAGGATGTTCTCTCATCATTGCTGATGCAAAGGAGCAGGCAGTTGATATTCCTGTGATGCTCCTGCAGTGCCTACAGCATTATCATCTGCTTCAGATATCAGCACTCAAAGGGTTGGGTGTTTTAAAAGGCAATGATCAGAAGACTGAAAGATGTTCCTTGAGCCTTGCCGAGGGCTTTGCTTACACACTCCCCTTTTTTTCCAGGGAATATTGACCTGTGGATGATTCAAACTGTGTAAAGGGCACTGGAGTTTAAGAACTCTTACATCCTTAAGAAAAATGAGAAGGAGAATTCTTACCCATACAGTTGGAGTTGAGCTAAATTAATGGAAAAACGTGTTGCAGTTCCAAGAGGTGGAGTTAATTATTGGGCTGTAACTGGACTCTGCAAGTTGAAGCCTGTGCATCTGAATTAGAAATTTTCAGATACCATTCTACCTTAAACTAAATTTAATGAAGAATTTACAGTGGTTGGTGGTAGATGCAAATTACTTTGAATAGGCAGGATGGTCACTGCTGCTTCTAAAACACTTAAAATGGAGAATGGACCTTCCAAGGCAGTGGGAGGGAATGGCTGGACCCAGGAGAAAGGGGTTGAGACAATTAAGTTTTGAAGAAAAAGACATGAGCAGCCATAGGAAAAAAGGAAGACAAGACTGGAACACTTTCTGAAGGTTTTTCTCCTGAGGCTTGGCTTCTTAACCGAGATTAGCCACATTTTTGTGCTGAGGTTCTTGTTTTCCCTTGTGTTTGGACAGTGTAAGCCCAGTTTCCTCCTGGCTTTTGTAGTTAAGTCTGAAAGTGAAATACTAAATATACTTTAAAAGTCTGATTTGGTTTTAGGTTGGTTACTTTGGCATTGGCCTTTGGCTTCATCTCAGGATGTAGCAATATTTAAAAGTCCTCTTTTCATCTTACTAAAGCCACGTGTGAGGGGGATAGATAGAGGGGGAAATGATCTCCCTTGAGCCAGGGCCTGGACTTATTGCCTTGTGAACAGAGCATTGAGCTCAGGTTCTTAGTTCTCTGTATCTTTAGCTGCACTTGTACTTGTCTGAGAGAGTCATTTTTGTGGGTTTTTTGGGGGATGGGTTTGATTTTTCTTAATTCTGTGCTGTTTGTGTCAGGCTGACACTTGTGGTAGCTGGTTGTGCATCAGTTTGGCCTGGGATGTTCAGCTCAGCAAAAGAGATTATCTTACAGGTCTGCTTCCTCCAGAGAGCTGGCACTGCTGTGGCTCTGCATTCTGAGGAGAAAAGGAGTGGAAATAAAACAGGAGAAGTCAAGTTTCCTGCAGGCTCTGCAGCCTGGGCTTGGCTCAGGGTGAGCTGAGAAAGCTGAGTTAAGGGGGAGGTGATTTCCTGAGCCAAAGAGCTGAAAAGCAAAGGCTCAATTGTCACAGAGAGGTGAAGGCAGGTTGTGTTTGCTCTCCCTCCTCCCCTGTGTTGGAAGAAAGGAGATCTCCTTGGTGCTGCTTTGGGTTGTCATGGTTGGAGTGGAATGGTTTGAGGAGGGATTATTGCTGGCAAACTATGTGCTGTATTTGTTTTCTAGTATAGAGATAATATCTAGGTGTTCCTTATGGTGTAACTTTGCTGCATGCAAGCACCACTTTCTTGGTGAATTCTGCTTTTTTTGTCTTTTTCCAAAGTAAGCGTGCATTTTCCAGAACTTTGCAGTTACTCTTCCAGTAATAAACCCTAAAGAACTAGGAGAATAAAGGTCCAGGTAATTGCCTTTTTATTTGAAATCTTGCTGTAAAATAGGGTTTTTTGATCTTCTGACTAATTCAGTTTTAAGGTCTGTGAAGTTGGTTGCTATGGCACTAAAATTTTTCAGTTCTGTTAGCTGATCATTTTCTGTCATCATGGAATACCTTGATTTTCTGTATGTTTAGTTCCTCCATTGCAGTATGTTTGGTGAGGAGCAGGGACCCTGCATTCCCTGGGTACCAGCTTGTGGCATAATTGCAGCCTCTCTTCATCAAGGAGATGAGAACCCATCCTGTCCCACTGCTGAGTAGAGGTGACATTCATGAAAGCTGTCCTGGCCTGCTGATGTCTGAATGTCTGCAGCTCCAACCTGAGGACTCTCCTTCACAAGTCAGACAGCTGCCTGTTTCCCTGTGCTGTCTTTTTGGGGCTTTTGTGTCTGAGTTGTTTATTTTTTTCCCTTTAGATAAGTATATCTTACAGCTCTTAGAGCTTTATGAGCTTAGATTTCATGTGTTTACAAGCAAGAAATGTACCCTAATGTAATGTCTGCAATTTTGCCTTGACTCTTACTGTACATCTCATGCCTTTATTGTCATCAGTGCTGTGGCTGAAGACCAGTGATAGACATCTGATGTCCCTTGCCAGGTGTGAGGGACAAAGGCCCATTATTCATGCAGGACAGAAATGCTTCTTTGCTGCATTTGTTATTTCTTGCATCTTTGCCTGAAACAATGCATAAGAAGTGCTGAGGTAACAAAAAGGCAGCATTTAATGTAGTTAATGTTTCTCTGCATGCCTCAAGTCTTTCACTCCTTTGCAGGCAGTGGTAGAACTCTGTGCCCTTCTGTGAAAAACTTCTTGTAGTTTCCTTTGGTGAATCACAGGAGTTTTGAGTCTCTTCTAGGGAATGTAACTGCTTATGTTGATATAATTAATTATATGTAGCAGGGTGGGTTAATAACAAATGGCTCTTCCAGCCCTACTGTGCAGAATCAATCAGGCAAATGTGCTGTCTTTTGTTTAAAAAATAATGACTTGCTTAATCTGGTGGCAAGTTTGTTGTCTCCATCTTTTGAATCTTAATAGGAGGCTCACCAGCCTTCATCATGTTGTTTGCTAATTGAGATTTTCTTTTCTAGACTGTCCTGTTATTGCAGGGTAAAAGACTGCACCAAGTGAACTGCAAAACAAATTCAGCAGAGCATGCATTCTTCTAAGTGTTGAAGTAATTGCCCTACAAAAAAGTTTTGATAGAATGAAACAAAAAACCCAACAAACCCAAACCTGCCTGGCTTACAGACTTTCTGTGACAGCCCAGGCTTGATTTCAGCTGAGTCAACTTTTGTTAAGCTGTTCTCAGCTGACCTGAAATAAGATCTGGAAGAAGCTCACAGTGAGATCTTTTCTTGTCAAATTGAGTTTTTGGCTTGTGTCTATCTCTGTGGCCTGTCTACATATGTCACAAAGGAAAAACTTAACAACTTCCAAGTAAAATCACTGCCAGACTGCAGTTGTCATCATTTGCAACAGGAATTGTTCATGAGACTGCAGCTCTTTACTGTGTTCATGGTGATTTAAACAAATCAACATTAATGTGATCCTTTTATTGTAGAATTCAGACAGGCAGGGACACCTTCCACTGGACCAGGTGGCTCCAAGCCCCATCCAGCCTGGCCTTGGACACTTCCAGGGATGGGGCAGCCACAGCTTCTCTGGGCAGCCTGTGCCAGGGCCTCCCCACCCTCACAGGGAAGAATTTCTTCCTAATATCCAGTCTGTACCTGCCCTCTGTCAGTTTAAAGCCATTTCCCTCTTGTTCTGTCACTGTCTGCCTGTGTACTGAGTTGCTCACCCTCTTTTTTATGAGCCCACTGTAAGTGTTGAAAGGCTGCAGGAGCCTTCTGTGTTCCAGCCTGAACAACCCCAACTCTCTGCCTGTCTCTGTGCCCTCTGATGGGGAGCCCTTTGTGACCCCCTCTGGACTTGCCCCAGCAAGTGCCTGCCCTGTTTTTGGGGTCCCCAGCACTGGACACAGGACTCCAGGCAGGGTCTCACAAGAGCAGGTGGGGAGAATCCCCTCCCTCGACCTGCTCCCACTCTGCTTTTGCTGCAGCCCAGGACACAGCTGAGTTTTCTGAGCTGTTAGCACAGGCTGCCAGGTCGTGTTGAGCTTCTCAGCAACCAACACCCCCAACTCCTTTGGCTTCCTGCTGCAAGGAGTGCTGTGTTTGTGATGCTTAAACCTTTGAGATGTGTGAGGGGTGAGGTGCTGGATCTCTCACTGTGACACAGGTATTCAGGTTCATAATGACATCTGTCTTAATTGACTGAAGTCTACAGAGCTGACTCTGCAGGGGAAGTCAAAGATCTTGTGATTGTAGTAACATAATTTACTTTTTTAACTGAAGGCTTCCAGGCAGTGATCAGCAAGCCATCTTCACTTGTTTGTGATCAGTTGTATGAAGCAACACTTTTTTTAAAGCCCAGAAAAAGAAAAGGCTGAAGCAGTAGTTTATTGTGTGAATTTTCCCTGCATTTTTATTAACCAGAGTACTGGAATGGAATCCCGTGGTGAAAGCTTGTCCTGTCTCTAGGAATCACCTGGGGAGATGTGGTTCCCTCAGCTGATTAACAGCTATAAAGGTGTGCACTCACTCTAATGTTGTTAATAGCTTTAATTAGATGTACATGTCCAAAATACTGGCTGTAAGAAGGATGGGATTCTACACTTCCCTCACAGAACGCAGAGCCTTGCAGTGTTTAATACTTTTACTTCATGGTCTGTGCTTTAGCAGGCACTGAACATGTGTTCAGCCATCACTGATAATGCCCTCACTGCTGGCTCCAGAAATAGCAGCAGTGTACAGGCAGACTTGGCTGGAATAATGCAGAGTTTGTTCCAGCTCAGGCACTCAGCACTGTGGCTTGAACTTGTCCACTTCAAACCCCTCTCATGTGCTCTGAGGCTACATTGGCTTCCTTTCCATGAGCAGCTCACAGGTAAGGCCTATACAAAGGGGAAAAGCATACAACAAACCACAAACTGCAGGGTTTTTGGTTTCCCTCCCCTCCTCCAGGCATTTGTGGACTCCTTCAGCATCCTCTTGTGTAAAACCATAGTCTAAACTTGTTCTGCTAAGGAGAGTGCAGATGGAATTTAGATTCTTCTCTTTGTATGTCAGCTCTTCCCAAAGTAATTTCCCCAAATACTTTCCTCCCTTGAGGCATTTCAGTGAAACCCATCATGACTTTGTGATGCCCTCCAAGATTATTTAATAAGTGCTGTTCTGTAACATCTGCTTTACTCACTAAGGTTCACAGTATCTCCAACTTAAAATACTTGGGAAGGGCCCTTTCTGAAAACTCTCTAAGAATGCTGGAGAGCTCAGGTGGGGTTGTACATCATGAATAGCTGAAACATGGCACCATACTGCTGCTATCTTAAAGTGATTGTTTGTGGAAAGGTTGCACTTGATCTCTGGCTGTAATCACTTCNTCCCAAAGTAATTTCCCCAAATACTTTTCCTCCCTTGAGGCATTTCAGTGAAACCCATCATGACTTTGTGATGCCCTCCAAGATTATTTAATAAGTGCTGTTCTGTAACATCTGCTTTACTCACTAAGGTTCACAGTATCTCCAACTTAAAATACTTGGGAAGGGCCCTTTCTGAAAACTCTCTAAGAATGCTGGAGAGCTCAGGTGGGGTTGTACATCATGAATAGCTGAAACATGGCACCATACTGCTGCTATCTTAAAGTGATTGTTTGTGGAAAGGTTGCACTTGATCTCTGGCTGTAATCACTTCTCCATTGCCTAATGGAACCACAAATTTGGAATTAGGGTATTGTGAAGGAGATCCAAGTTTTATCTTAAAAAAAAAAAGCCCCTCTGTGAACTGTATTTGGAGCCATTGAAGCAAGAATGTTAAAAAAGGGAGATATTACGAGAAGGTAGCAGAGTATCTTAGAGCCTGTTAGGCATTAAAATGTTGGAGAACCTTGTGTATCTTCCAATCTTCTTGTCAAGTTTTAAGGCAAGATTGTTATTTCATATACTGTCATTGATCTGATCTTAAATTGGTGCAGAAGAGTCTTTCTGGACTGAACTGTTGTTCTCAGGAATCACTTAAAATAAACTTGTGTAGGCTGGCTAATATTACGATCCACTACTTTGGGAACAGTGTTGCCAAAAGTACTCCTAAACAGCCCTTTTGGGCTTTGATACGGTTTTCTAAGGTCGTTGTATATCGCACCCTTTTTGTAGCATTAAAAGCCATAAAATAAGGCATCACTTTTGAAGGATATCTAAAATAATTCTTCAGAGCTGTCAAAACACTGTATGTGAGTAGAGTTTGGGCAGTGTGAGCACAGTGCTGTTCACTCCCACGTTATTTTATAGAGCTCATTGCTTTGTTTTACCCTCCTGTGGGGTTCAGTCCCTTGGCAGCACTTCAGACCTGAGTTCAGGACTTGAGCAATGAACTTTCTGTGTGCCCTGGTGGATCTGAATCCATGTGGGCACGTGAGCTGTGTGGGTTGTTAGGAATGAGCATCTTTATTGGAGGAGATTGGGGAGGATGGAGAATTGAATAGCACAGCCACTTCCTCAGCCATGAAAACACCTGGACCTGAAGGGAAGGACATGGTTCTTTCTCCATACTTGTTCTCCTCTGTGCTTCCAGAAGCTGAGAGGATCCAGTCACAGACAGATCCAGTCACTCTGTGCCCCTGTTTCCCAGCTGAGACTCTTTTGTTGGGATATTAGAGCAATAGGCCTGTGTTGAGCACCTGAGTCTGTAGCTGTCATTAATAGCCAGAGTGGAAATTCTTTTGGTTTGATTGCTTTTTGTTTTAGCATGGGATTTTTCATATCCCCTATTATTTAAACATCAAACCAAAGCTATGCTAGCCAAATCATCTTAATTAAGTCTCTCCAGAGTGAGGTACAGGGACTATTATTCCAGCTTGTTCTTGTGTGGAAAGTACTTAGTTTCATAGAAACAGACTGTAATATTCCATGTTAGTGATAAAATCAGAATTGGCCTGATAATGGTGAATACAGTAGCTGAAAAGAATGATTCATTTCACAAAGGAGCAGATAAGAGGTTTTGATTCAAATTTCTTGGATCCCATGGCATGTCGATGGGATTTTGACCATGGAAACATTTATCTGGAAGTTCCAGTGTTTTTTGTTGGATCCAATAACAGTTGGAAGGTGCTGCCTTTCTCTGGGGGGTACAAGATCAGGTGAATCTTCCAGAATAACAGAGACTTGGGAAGAGTAGAAATCCTTTCAATCCTGATGTTCCAGGTAGCCATAATTAGTGGCCACCTTAGTAAAGCACATCTTGCACCTCTTTCTGAGGGCTGCTACAGCCCTGCTGAGAGTGGAGAACAACTCCTTCCACACAGAGTTGCCTTCAGAGTCATCCCCTTGGGCTGGATGGGAACCTCTGTTACGATCCTGCATCTCTTTGGGAGCTCCTGTTAAAATAACTCTGCTTTGGTTCCCTCAGCTACAGAACTTGGCAGCAGCAGAACAGGGTACAGGCTGAAACGTGGGCAGACAGCGAGTCTGTCTCTGTGCTGTGAGCAGAGGTGAGGTTTGCTTGTTACTTTTTTCCTTTTGCTTTTCAGAATTACATGTTCCATAACAGTTGAGCTTTGCCCTCACAGTCTTGGGAATGAGTACTATCGCTTCTTAATCGTGAGCAGATTGTGTTGTGTTTTTTTTAATTAGTCTCCCACCTGAATGATTCTGTAATTCTGTGTTTGTTCTTCCTTAAAAGTAAAAGAGATGAACATGTTTAGCATTTACTGGCAAGACTTGCTCTATCAAAAGATAACAGTACGCTGGGCGTCGATCTGAGTTACTTTGTGTTCCACATCCCTTCTCAGTCTGTTGCTTTAATCCATGGAAGGTGCTTTGTGACAATATGGAAGGATTTCTTTTGCCTGTAGCATCTCGAGAGTCTTAAAAATATTGTGGGATTGAAACGCTGCTTCATCCTTCTTCTGGAGCAGATCTGCAATATGTTGGTGCTGAAGTCCTGTGTCTAAAGCAGTAGCAGTTTGCTGTTTCTGTACCAAAATGCCTGAGGCTCTCATCAAAGAGAAGTGTGATCTGGAGTAGAATGTTACTGACCTGAGGAGTGTGTTTGTTCTTGGATTTGATATTCACATGCCTGGTAAATATTTGGGATTTGATTGCCACAGGCATTCTTCCTTCCAGAAAGCTACAAGTCTTCCTTTTAATGTGACAGGTACCCTGGGAGCAGCTGTGGAGGAGGGAAGGGGAACAGGCAGCTTGTCCTCAAATTCTCTGGACAATGTGTCTTGCTAAGTTTCTGGCATATGCCTTTGAAGTCACATATAATCTGCAACAGTCTGTGCATCTGCTTGAGAGTGTGAGAGCCTGAGGTCTGTGTGTGATGATGCTGCTCATGACTTCGGGAATGCTGCTGTGCTCCCTTGGCTCTGAGTCTGTGGGTGCATTTGGGTGGTTTTATCAATGAAACCCTCTGTTGAGAAGGAAGTGCTTACCGAGGAAAACAACAGATAAAGTTACCAAAATAACCCTCACTCCCTGGAGAGCTGCTGGAGGAGGGGAGAGGGAGGCCTGTCAGTCACACTTGGGTTTGAGTAACGTGACATAACATCATACCAAACAGTTGAGGGTGAAGGGAGCAGGGGGGCTGCACTTCCAGCCCCTCAGGCTGGCTTTGTGCTCAGAACTGGGTTGTTTGAGTAGAGTGTGTGGGATTGAAATGTTTAATTAAGCTTAATAGTTTTAAATCTTGGTATGTGTCAGGCTTGTCCAAGCTTAAATAAACTGAGTGCAGAACTGAAGTGATGTGCATCTCTCATGCAGATGTACCGTGGTTGAATACTCTGTGATTGGGGCCCAATTTATTATAAGGTGCTTGAATTTTTACAGAATGTTCTAGTGAACCTGGGATTTTTTTTAAAATTTCTCTGAGCCATTAAATAAATTGTGAGTAATCTGTTTTGTTGGGTTTTTTTTGTTTAAAGACTCCCTGGTTGACATCGTTTAGGCTGTTTGACTATTTGCTTATTGTTGAGAAATCTGTGTCCTGATTTGGTGAGTGTTTCAGAATAGTTTATACTGTGAATTTGAGGCAATATTCTAGCAGATAGCAGGAGCAGTGGCTCTGTCTGCAGGATGGATGAAGGGCCATGTTGGCCCATCCAACTGAGTATCTGTGGTAGGAAGGGAATATATTCTAGAGATGTGTCAACAGTTACAGCCAAATTGCAGTGTGAGGACTTGGGATTTCCCTTTTCCCATAAGGAGAAACAGCTTTAGCTTGGATATCTATGTTAACAGTCTCTCTTTTGTTCCTTCAGGGAATACCCTGACCTCTCTGGTCACTCATCCAGAAGTGTTCCAACACAACAGTTCCTGGGTGAGGCAGGTCTTCTCCTGGGAGTGACTTCTCTGAGTAAAGCAGTGCATGTTCAGTACAGCTTTCGAGTACCAGGTGGAACTCCTGCACCCTGAGGTCTTGCTGCAGTTGTTGGGAAACAAATGAGGCAAATCTGTTTGGTCACAGAGCTTTTCTCTGTTTAATGCTTGTTTGTGGAGAAGGGATGGTCTTAGGAACGTGTTTGGCTGGTTTAGGGGAGGAGTGGAAAGCACGTGTTTCAGCTGATAGTAAGTTTGGTTTGTCCTCTTTCTCACTGCACAGCGTGGCATTCAGTACAGCCAGGAACAGCATGGGCTGATTGTATGTGCATTTTAGGCTTTTCCATTCTGAACCCAACATTTTGTTTATCCCATGTCAGGGGAAGGTGATTAAAAGCTTTCAGTGAACTTTTCATGGAGGTTTTTGGTGCTTTTACAGATCCCTCATTTGTAAGGTCAGCATTCCTTGGAGGTTTGCATGCCTCATCCAGCCCTTGATGTGTAGCTCTTGTCCTGCTTTTTATGCTGTCTTTGCAATGTGTTAAAACCTCTGCAGAGCACTTCAGGAGGGCATTCCTGGGAAAGCCATGTCTCCTTTATTCTGTCATGTTTTGTGACACTGCTGGGGGCAGTGTTTTCAGGAGAGGCTGCAGTGTGATAGTTTGGTGGTTGGGTCAGGCTGCTTCAAGTGTTCAGCACTCTGGTTATGGGTCTTGGAGATGATGGGATGAAGATGCTTTAGAGGAACATAGGGAGGGGAAGTGAGGCAAGGTCTTGTGATTATGCACTACATAAACCATGGTGGTGGGTGATAGTTGGAGGTCTGGGCACCTGATGAAGTCAGCACTGATTTGACTCACAGAGGCAAATTAAATCCATGAGTAAGATGTTTCTAACAGTTTTCTGCTGCTCTGGTCAGGGCAGCTGAACAAAACCCACAGCAGTTCTTGTGCAGGGAAAATGGGAGGTGGTTCCAGTGCCCTTGGCTGTGAGTGGCAGTGGTTAAGGGGTGGCTCTGTGTGTTTCAGGGGTCCCTGTTCCACGTGTGCTCACCCTTGGAGAGACCTGGACAGTGTCAACTCATCCAGGTGAAACCTGAGTGGCTGAAGTTTCAAGTCAGGACCTTGTGGGAGGAGCTTGGTACTAAAGTCAGGGAGGACACATTTCAGTTCTGTGTAATAGAAATAGACCCAAGACTTGGTGAAGCTTTGATGGGAAAAGATGTTACAGGAAACTGGGCTTAAGGGGGGTTAAAATTTGCACCTGTGGCACGTGGTTGTGTAAATTAATTCAGATTAGATATCTAGGGAGGCTAATGGAAACATGTTTTAATGAACCCTGGCTAATTACTCTATTAACTTCTTGATCAATACTCAGGAGACCTCAGACTGCTTGCAGATTGTTTTTTTTAAAAACTCTGCTCTTATATATCTTTTACATCTTCTGCATATGATCAAAACAACTGGAGGCTCTTGATTTGTAGACTTCTGGTTCACCAGGGCTTTATAATATTTGGAGGTGGTCTGTAAGTTAAAGCTGAAGACTTAAGCACTTCCAAAAGTATTAATTGTGAATTTCAGTGGGAAGTGCAGAGGAATAAATGGGCTTGAGGGAGCAAAGAGTGGGAGAGAACGTGAGTTTCTGGAATAATCTTTGGTATAAGTGTATGATAAGGCAGATGTGTGTGGTGTTCTGGAAGAGGGAAAGAGTTCTTGTAAATACTTGCTGGTGCATGTGTGTTCTTAACATAATGTGGTCTTTATATACATCATTTTCTCTCAGAAACTCATTTTTCTCCAGTATGAGTTTCAGTGGACTGAGCATTAATATTAAATAGAAGTGTCAGGCAGGCAGCCTTACCCTAAAGGGATAAAGCACTGTCTTTTAAATTGGTTCATATTAAGGGAGTTGGGATATGTTTAGTCTTTTTCTGATTGAGCTAATTAGCAAAACTGTATTTGGTGTTCATAGTTAACACATCCCTGTGTGTGCTAATGGGTAATGAATGTGTAACCAAGCTTGGGAAAGGTAACCCTTCAGCAAACAGCCTGCAACACTCTCTCCTTGAGGCTTTTTTCATGGATTCTTTGAAGTACGTGGTGAGAACTGCTGAGTCTGTCAGGCAGGTGGCTTTTATTCTTGTCTGTGTTCAACCCAGTGCAGGTTCTGGTCTCCCTCTGGTAGCAGCACTGATTTTATCAATGGAAAAGTGTCTGTGCAGCCCACTGTGAGGGAATGGCCAGGCACAGGGAGGCTTTAGCAGCCTGTCAGGTGAGCTGATGTTGTACCTCACAAAGCCTTGCCCTCTCCCTACACCTTGGTGGCAAAGGGGTACAAGAAGCAGCAGGAGCCTTGGAAAAAGAGAGCCAAGGGCCCAGTGGTCTCGTTAAGGGAATCCCAAGTAGAGACATTAGTGAGTGTCAGGTCATGGTAACTTAAAACCACCCACAAACCCCAAGTTAAAGGTCTTGGTCTTTAACTGTAAACCCTCACCAGCTCCATTCGTGGTTAATGGACAAACTGAATGGGGCCTTTGCCCAGGAGCTTTGCAGAGTTGAAACTGGCAAATAGCTCTCAGATCCTGCTGCTCCTGAGGTATGAACAGTCTGCCCAAAAGCTTTTTTATTAGACCCCAAAAATCTGTAAAGTAGTAGAAGACTCGAGAGGGATGTTGTTACTTGCAGCCAGAGAAACCAGAGCCTGGCTGGGCCTTGAACTCTGTGAGAGAGAAGTCCCTGAAGCAGGCAGCTACAAACAGGGCTGAGAGATAACATGGAAATCTTGGAGGAAATCTGGACTTGGAGGCAGAAACCGCCTCTCCCTCCACTTACATAAAACTAAACACACTCTTTTCATAAATTTGGGCTCCTCCATCCTGTGCTATCTGAAAGCTGCAGTTCTGTAGTATGTTAGCATACTGTTTCCTTGAAGTTTTTGGAAAGATCACAAGTTTGAAATATAGCCAGCAAACTTTGTTCTCCATGTTCCTCCAGAAGTGAGTGGGAAAGCTGGAATTTTGTGCTTTAGTGTCGTTGTGGAGTTGGCTTTCCTCGTTCTCTTATCTTCCATTTGATGTTGTTACTTTTGTGCTTAACTCTTGTCTGCTTTGTTTCGTTACTGATACAGCCCTTGTTCAAATAAGGAAAATATCCCTGTTATGTTATCAAGGGATTGTTCAAGCATGACTAGAGATAAAATTAACTGGCAAGTCAGTGGCTTCAGATGATGGCTCACATTCCCCTACTAAAAATGACCTCAGGCAGTGATATAAAAAGACAGGGGTGGGCACGGGATATCAACTGGAGTGAAATCTTTCATCCAGTGGTGGATATGAAAGAACAAGATCTAACCTTAACAGCAGGTCAGAAGAAAATGCCTTTTTTTATATGCAGAAATTTAATAATTATTTGACAATTACCACTTTTTGGGGGCTTTCTGTGTTCATACAATGCAAAGCTGATCTGGCTTGTGGCCTTCACTGAACAGCCTCAGTAAATGACTGTAATCAGTGATTCTTTCCTGCAGCCTTGTTGTTTAGTCTCTGGCAAGAAGGTGGAGATCAAATACAGACAGGGTTTCTGACTGCTGGACTTAGTGATTCATTTTTTTTTTGTTCCTAATATCCTGTTTCTCCTGGTTTTGCTAAAGCCAGAGCAACTGCTGTACAGCTGTGATGGCATCAAAGCCTCCAAATATACCAGTAAATCTTTTGAGAATAGGCAAATCCTTTCTGTAGTTTTACTGCAGTGAATTCCTAGTGTGGATCACAAACACTGGCTGAAGGATTTTCTCCCTGTGTGAGTCAGTGTCTGCTTGGATTTCCAATGGCAACATCTGTGCTGGTAAAAAATCACATCTAGCTGATGCCTTCCTGAAAAACATGTAGGGAAGGCCATACCCATTCAGGCTTCCTGGGGGCAAAAGTGAGGAGTTAATACTGTAATAGTACCTGATTTTTACCTTTACTGCTTAATTTTCTGTAGTTTTGTAGATAATGATAGAATTTTACCTTTTTCTCAACCTCTCAGGTACTTGAAAGAAATGCTTTTTTTTATTCATGGGTCACCTACTGGCAATTGTATTCATTGGTGTAAGTATTGCTAAAGAGGCA
Organism: Neodrepanis coruscans; assembly: GCA_013400695.1. Lineage (NCBI taxonomy): Eukaryota > Metazoa > Chordata > Aves > Passeriformes > Philepittidae > Neodrepanis > Neodrepanis coruscans. The sequence continues at coordinate 17,295 of VYZS01045127.1, forward strand.
GCACAGCTGGTGGTCCAGAGCTTGGCATATTGATGGTTGTGCTCAGAAATCTGCTTAATTCAGTGTTAAAGTCGGATGTCTGGGTGTGTGGCTGTGTGCAGACTCCTTTGCAGGCTGTCTGCAAGTTGTTCAAAAGCTGGTGCCTCTTCAGAATCAAAGAGAGCCTTGCAGCCAGCTGGGTTGATATAAAATCATTTTCTTGATCTCACAGCAGCTTTACAGTCTCCTGCAAGGATATCCTGGACCACATCTGTGGAGCTTCAGTTGATGAGGAGCCTCCTGTGCCACAGGTTGTTGCTGTGTGCTGAACTGAGCCGCTGGCAGGACCCAACTGAACTGAATTCCTGATGGAGCAGGAGGTGGCAGGGTGGACCCAAAGCTGAAATCAGCCATTAACTTGAACAGCTCAGCTCCTCCAAGAGTGGCACTGGGGGTGGTGTTGAGGATGAACAAAGAGCTGGGGTGGGTGGGGGTGTGCAGAGTGGAGCAGGGGGGGTCCTGAGTTTGAACTGCCACACTTCAGTGGGGTTTTTTCCTCCAGAGCAGCAGCCAAGTTCCATAGGCAAAATGGTCAAGAAGCTGGGCAAGACTTCTTAGACAAGGCCTAAGCACTAAGGGAGGGCTTGTTAGAAGCACAAAAGATGCACATGAACCTCTGCATATGTAAGAATGTAAGTCCATTGGCTGTGACTTGGCAATTTCAACTGAGAAGTGAGGACTCAGTGTAGTGTTAGACTGAGGTGCAGCCTTTTAATAGCATTGCTCTCTGTTTTGAAACCATGCAGTTATTGTCTGATAATGTCAAGTGATCCATCTTGGAGGTGTGGAGAAAATGAAATGAATTCTCGGAAGTTGAGGTGCCAGTGAGTCTAATGGATGACAAACAGCAGCAGTAATTCAGTTTTATTAGACCTGGCAACATAAGGCCTCTAAAACTAAGCTGAAGGTGCATTTGATTTAAGCATGATACTATCAGTATTAGTGTATAATGGAAGGTCCAAAGAGAAAGGATGCTGCAGTGTGTTTACAGGTGGTTAAAATGTCTGTAACACCTTCTTTCCTTGCTGCTTCCTCTTCTTTATCCTGCCATTGCCTGTGAATGTGACTGTGGATCAGAATTGGGATGAAAGCTCAGACTCCAGAGCTGCACAGGCCTAAGCAGTTGCTGAGCTTTTTCTCTGCCACACTCTAACAATGCTTTTCTTTCATTCTATTTAATTTCTTAGTGTGGTAAAAGCAGGCTTTCAGGTTGGACTAATTTGCCATTATTTTCTCTAGCATTGCTCAGACTTGCAGGTTTGTTTTGCAAGTCTCAGAAGATGTCTGATATTAAACCAGTTTTAGTTCTTCAGATCTGAGATAGGCATGTGTTGAAATGGATGCTCAGCCAACAAAAGGAGCACCTTGACTTACTGTGGACTTCTGGGTGGCTCCCAGACAGATGGAAATGTGCTTGAAGGAGGGATACAGACTTTATGGAAACGCCTGGTTGTCCTTTTGAGTCAATACTGGAAGGTTGTCTGGTGCCATTTTCTGGTGACCTGTTTCTAATTAACATGCAAATTAACTGCTTGGTGCTGGAAATCAGGATTGCAAATACAAAGTGCTAATATGTGTTATGCTGGGAAATCCCTGGCATCTGCTGAAGCGCCAGCACTGTCTGTGTTGTCTTTGCTGCTGCCTGCAGAGTGGTTCCCCCTGGAGAAAGAGCCACTGCAACCTGCTGTCAAACGGCCCCTTTGTCTCCCTTTAAAGAGAACAGGTTTTAATTTTGTGATGTTGATGGTTGTTGCCCCGCACAGGGAGTCGTTTGAGTGCTCTTACAGCCTGGTTCACCAAAACTGGCTGTCGTGGAAACAGCCCAGATGAGCTACTTCAGATATTTCCCTGGAGGAATTGCAGTGAAGTAAGTTTTTTCTTCTTACTAATGTTGGAAGTGCCAGCTAAATGAAGGAATTAGCATATTTATTAGTGCTTGTCATCACTTAAAATTTGGTTTTTCATTAAATACTGCTGTGAGATTTATGTTTAGAAAGTGGCTTTGTTCTAACAGGTGGAGGTGATTAGTAAAGCTCTGGTCAAAAAAGATGGATTGTGCCTTTGTCCTTGAGGCATCTGCTTGTTTTGATGTCACAAATCATCTTATTTTTTTTTCCTCAGCATTTTTGTGCCAGCATTACCTATTGCCAATGATTGTAACAGCTGATTTAGTAACACATTTTGGCCCAGGCTGGATAAGGTATCATAAAACCCCACTAGATTTTTGGATTGTAGCTCGTTTCCAGTGCTGCCAGTTGAGAGGGACCTTTTATGCAAACCAGGCAAATGTCAGTGGAAGAAAACGAAGCAAATTAATGTTCAAACCCCCTTCAACAAAGTGCAGCTAAAAGTTAAGCTTTGAAAGAGAATTACATTAAAACCTCGAACTGTCAACAAAATGTGTGTTTCCAAGTGTAGGAAAAAAAACTTTTCAGTTGTGCAAGTTGGTTCAGAGAGTTAATAACCACCTGGTTTGGTGGCAGGCAGCTCCCTGTGCTCTCCTGGAGCAGGTTGGCACCTGGTCTCCTGTGAGGTGGCTGCACAGGGACAGTGTGGGAGTGTGTGTGGTCAGTCCTGAACTGCCCCATTCTAAAATCCAGCACTAGCAAAAGGGGCTGGAGTCTGCCAGAAGTGTTGTGCTGGCTGGGCTGGGGCTGTGTAGTAACAAAATGAGCTTTGTAAAAAGATTGGAGCTCAAATTAGCATGGAGTCTGTTAATGAGCCTAATTAAAAAGAATGATTTCTGAGAAATCCAGCATGAATTACTTTTTAATTCAAGGGTGTTCTTGCATAGACTGTACTTCATTCTTTTTTTTTCAGAAGATACTATAAATCTGTCTGGGAAAGAATTAAAGCATTTCAGCAAACTGCCTGTTGGCATCTTGGTTTATGGTGCCTGAACACTGCACACCTTTCCTGGCTCTCCTGTCCTCACACTGTAAAGCCTCACTGCTAATCCTGCTTCCACTGAAACTTTAAATAGAAGATGGGGAAGAAGGATCAAGTCTTCAGTTCAAATAATTGATGGATTAACTGTGATTTTCTTATCTCAAGGGGCAGTAAGAACTGGCTTCCAGCAGGGAGCCTCACCTGTGTTAGTAAGATCTCGCTTGTCCTGACAAGGTTTCCCACAGCACAGCAGCCTTTCAAGGAGGGAGGCTTCCAGAAACCTGTGGGAACCTACCTGGGTGTTTTAGAGGGTGTCTTACTGCAAAAAGTCAGCAAACTTAGTGCCGGGTCTGTGCAATTGTCTGCTCTGGTTTTGGAGTGCTGTGTGGAGAAATTTGCTATTCCAGATGTTTGGTACTTCCACCCTGAATCTCTTCCTGCAGTTCTGGAGTGGAACTGTGGTAACTTGAGCTGAAAACAGCAACTTGTGTTTGTCTCCTTAGACCAGACTGTGCATTGCACCCGCCTGCCCCTTCCCTGAAAGCAACTCGCAATTAGTCTGGGTTTTCAGAAGCAACTTTTATTTGTGCAGCTGCAGAGCGCTCCCTTGGCTACTGCTGCAGATGTGTGTTCAGTAGGTTGTCCTTGTTTGGCCCTTCTTTGGGAATGGGAGGGCTGGGATCAGTGCAGGACAGATCACTGAAAAGCACAAGAGAAGAACACAGGCTTTAATAATAATTAATCTTCCCGACATTGCCTTGCAAAGGCAAGAGGAGCAGCTCAGTGTTCTGACGGCCGTTGTTTTCTTGTGCAGTAACAACTTGGAGGAAGCAGGACTGTTGTCACCAAAATGGGGGAGCTTTGCTTGTACTCAGAGAAGCAGCAGAGAAGTTGCAATGGACAGAAGCCTTGGATGTCTTTAAATTACTTGCAAATGTGCAAATCTGTGGGAAACTGCAGAGCCAGTGCTTGTGGTAACAAGCCTGGGAGCTTAGTCAGAGTGGAACAGGAACAGCCTTTCCTGCAGCAGTTGGGGCTGGGTTTGGTGTAGGGGCTCCCCTGTGGTTGTTGCTTGTTTGTGCCAACTCTCTGGTTGCCTCCAAATGTGTTGGGTTTGGGAGTCCTGGGTTCTAAAATGTAATAAAGATAAAGCTGATGAGGAACAAACCAGCTTTCTTGCCACACAATGTGTGTAGCACAGGAAGGTGTGTGCAGTGCAGTGAAGACTTCAGAATAAATCCTGATATTTCCTCATCTTAATCTGTAATTCAGTCTTCTCATCCAATTTGCCTTAAGAATTGGCAGCCACTCTGGCAGGGTGGGAATAATTTTTTTTATTTATAATATAAAAATGACTGTGAGAGTCAGCCAAGCTGTTCTTCCAGCCCACAATGTAACTTCCTTGCAGGTTTGTGCGTTCTGCAGTTTCTTGTGATGAGACCTGCTCCCAAAATTTGAGATTCATAATCTCTCCTGGTCCTCTAGAGAAGAGAATACAGGTTTTTTTGCCAGATTCTAGTCTTGCTTTTAGGTTGAGCTTGTTGGGAGTTGTTTTTGAGGGAGCAGGTCCATGGTGGCTCAGGCTGACCGAAGTTATTAATATTGCACTTACCCAGTGTCATCCTTTCCCCCTGGAGGCCACTGTAAGAAAGCAGGAAACTGACAGAAAACTCCCTAGAGGAGTCTTAAGGAGAAGAAAGAGGGAGGGGTGTGATTTGGGGTTTTCTTGGACCCTCCCTGTTCAGCTGATGTATGTTATAATTCACCAACTGTTCATTTGCTTCCTGACTTCTGACAGACTTCACTTAAGCACCGAAGCCCTTCTGCCTTGTCATACAGATGCAGGGGGAAGCTCTGTGTCACTGGAAAGGGTTAATGGACATTTAATTGTGTCACCCCTCTGTGCACCATGGTGATGAACCTTCTGTGGCTCCCTGCCAGATGTGGGTGACAGTGAAATGTCAGTGTTTGAGCAGCTTGAGGTGTGGAGGCTGATGGAGGTGGGGATCCTCTTTAGTACAGTTGTACCCCCTTGGCTGTGTTGTTTTGAGTGTTTTATTTTGAATTTGTTTTAGGGTTTCTCTTGCACAAGAAACACTCATCCTTTTCCATAAATGGCTGAAAATGAAAGTTATTCCACAGTATTCTCTTCTTGACCACAGTCAGGTTAAGGCCAGTTTGGTAATTTCCTAATGATCCATTATAAAAATACTCTGCTAATCTGGTTGCTTCAGGTAATGTGGTAGCTGCTATGTAATAGTTAGAAATATAAACCTGAATTTGCTAAATTCAATTTTACAGGCTTCAGGAAGCCTGAAAATGTTACTTTTTGAATGCCTGGGCTGTGATTAAATGGAAATTGTGTGATCATGGGAGTTCTTAATTTGCTCTAAGGCTTTTCTGTCCTTGCCTCTTGTTTTGGAGGGCCAAGAGGATGGAGGGAATATATTGCTCTACTCTCTAGTCTGGGCAAAGACCACTGAACTACTTGTGCTGGTGCCAGGCCTGGCACCCACCAAGAGCTGCATATTACAACATGCAGCTGGGGAAAATGCACACAAAGGAGAAAATAATCTTTAAAGATCTTTACAAGCCCGAACTATTCTATGATTTTACAGTCTTGCTCTCACGGTGTAAGTCATGTATCTTCCTTATTGTGCCATCTGAGTTCAAATGTTGTTTATTGAAAATGGTGTATGATAACTCTACAATCACTGTGAGGTTGGAAAGCTCCTCAGCATTGCCTCCTACTGCTGAATAGGTGCTGAGTTCTTGAATTCCTCCTCCATCTGCTCTTGTTTTTTAGATTCCTCAAACTCCTGTCGTTTCACTTTTGGGCTCTTACCCAAATGATTCCACTGGAGCTTTGAATGCTCACTTTTAGTGTATATTTTGCTAGGATTTAATTTTCACTAAAAATAAAAAAAAAATAGTCGTCTGTGTCTCCCTCCTAAGAGAGAGTGTTGGTTGCTGCTGTACCAAGATGTGCTTCCTGTCTTCATGGACACCTATCAGGGATGCTCCTAATTCTCAGTGTCACTTGGAAAAATGTGACTCCTTTCTGGAGATTTGTTTGGTACATCTAATAACTCTGCTATTCTGGGGTTTATATTTCTTTAAAAATTGTCATAGGAGAATTGTAGCTCCATCCTCTTCTATATTGTGTGGTAGTCCTGACATGCACAGATAATTTAATTGGTAGTCTGGTACATTTTTTTCTTGTTTTATGGAGATGGACAAGTTTTTTTAGACAGCAGATTCTCCCCCTGAGCAAGAACTTTTCAAGGTTGTTTAAAGACATGTGGGAGACCCAAACAGGTGGGTTTGGTGGCAGTGTTGACCTTTGCTTAAAGCATTCAGATCTCACCTTGTTGTGAAAGTTGCACTACCCCAACGTTTTTTTTCTTATCATTCAGATAGGAATCTGCACACGAGGGATTTGAATGCTTGAACAGGGTGGAAAACTGCTTACCTGAGGGAACTGCTGCCTCTTTTTCCCCTGAATGTCTCCAGAATTATGCCATTGTTTTTTTTGTGGACATGCAGATCACATTAACTACATGTGCCACTTGGATAAGAACAGATCAGAGTCTTAAAGTCCCATTTTCAAGCATTTTCTGCTGGGCAAAACATCCTTATTCTGCTTATTGGTCAGGACAGAATAATCTCCCAACATTACCAGGTCCTTCACAGACTGTCTGGGCTTTGCCATCAGCATCCTGGAAAACTGGGTGTTGTGTCTTGGGCATTTCTGTGCCTGCAGAGACCAGAGATCTGCAGCCATGTTTGTGTCTTCAGTCACAACCAGGCTTCAGATGGTAGGAAAAGCTTCCTTCAAATAGTTTAATAGTGTGTCAGTATTGAGACCACCACCGTTGACCAGACAGTAGAATGAAGTACCTTCTATCAAGTGGTGATTGTTGCAGACTGAATACTTAAACTTTGAAGTTCTCTCTTAGACATAATTGAAAATTCAGTTATAGCAAGGAGATGGCACAGCACTGCCTCAGTGAGTACTTGCCTGCAGCTCTTCCAGCCTGCCCTGGATTTTGGGTTTGTATTCCTGAGCCTTGTAATTGATTTTGCTGTTTGTCAGGAATAATGCTGAGGAAGAGTAAGTGGCTATTTCTAGAGCACGGTTGAATTGTTGATTTAATTCCTGTGTTTTGACAGGTGAGAATTGTTCAGCAGTGATCCTGGTGGTGGTCCTGTGTGCTGTGTGTTGGTGCAGAGTTGTGGCAGTGACGAGCTTATTGATGTTCTCCCCTTTGCCTCCCTCCCCCACTATTTTCTGTCGTTATTAGCGGAGAAGCTGTGGGTGTGCTCAGTCTTTTTTAATTCTAGCTTGTCTTTATTCATAGCTTTTTAAGTGGGAGTTATGGAAACAGTAATTGGGAGGATTTGTGGGCAGGTGTCTGGCTCTCCTTCATACCAGTGAGGCATTTTTCTAGTAGTGTTGCTTTCCAGAAAGCCCTTCAAGATCACTTTTAAAATCCAGCATCAAACATGGCCTTTTTTTATTTTAATGTTGCTCATCTGTGCAAAACTAGTCAGCTATAATTTCTTTGTTTGGCTTGAGGGGAACTGTTACTGACCTGGCTGCTCACCATGGTATCATTTTAAATCCTCCAAATTACCATTAAGGTTCAGAAGTCTCAAGCAAAATGCTTGGCTTTATGGCTCTGTATAACTACTGAGCTGAGCAGCTCAAGCTGAAAAACCCCAGTTCCCTTTGGAAAGGAGGTCTCAAAAAGTACAAAATCTCTTAAAAGCCAAGCTTGTGTGGCAGAGCAGACCAGTACCTATGGGAAGGTGTGCTGCTGCCCAGTGCCCCAGGCTTCTCCTGGGAACAAGCTTGACTTAAACTCTGCCTAACCTTGTGAGGAAGTGCAGAGCTCAAATAAGATGTATGCACAGTTTTCTTTGTTCTAGTCCTTTAATCAGTGTGTTGAACTGAAGAAAGGTGCTTGGTTTGGTCCTGTAACAGGGCTTTTGTTTGCAGGTTCTGAAGGCAAGCAGAATTTTTATTTGGCAGTTTGTTACTAATCCCATGGAAACCTTGCCTTAACACTGGCTGTAAAGACTTATTCATGTTGATTTTTTTTCTGTTGAACAAAATCCAAGCGATTTTATCCAGGGTTTGCTTTTCTTCCAGTTATGTAAAGAAAACATTATGATTCATCCAGGTGAAGAGTTCTGCAGCTGTGTACAATACCATGCTGGCCCTGGGCTTTTGAAGAAATTATATCCAAGCAAAGGAGCGAAAAAATACATTTAAATTAGTGTGTGTTTTATATGCAGTCTCTTAAAATGACTTGTGGCTTGCATCTGCCTTTCCCCTGTATTCTGTACACAGATTCCTAAATAGCCAGTGTGCTGTGAATCAGGCCTGCCAGTGGGTTGATGACTCATTTCCTTATTGGTGCAGATGTGTGTAGTAAATGTTTCTGGGTAACTCTTTTCATATGAAATGTGGCTCCCCTGTGGGAAATGAACAGACAGCAATCGCTTTCATTTGGTGTGCACAAAACCTTGGTCCTAAAGAAAAGCTCAAATGGCTTTTCTTGATGAAGAAAAGGTTCACTTGGAGCAGTGGCTGGATCTTGGAAACTGCTGTGTGATCCTGCTGGAGGGCTGGTTGTTTTTTGATCTTGCTTCTCTGTCCAGCTTCAAAACAAGCTGCCATTTGTACTGGCACAGTTCTGTAGGTAAATGCTCTTAAGCATTTATTTAATCAAGTTTCAGTAATTCTCCTTTGGAATGGCAGGCTCTCTACCTTTTGGCCAAGCAGGAACGAAGCACTGCTCTATTTTTCACACCAGTGAAGGCATTAGCACAGTAGGTTTGCTGCAGTTCTGTTTCAGATAAAATTGAGGTGCGTAGCTGAAGTGTAGCAGAGATGAGGTGGTGAGGTAAAACCCAGTGCATTAGCCATGCTGCATTGCCTGTGTCCCCAAGAAGAAAAACAGCATTTCTGGTTGGGGTTGGTGCTGAGTCTGTGGCTGAGCTCTGCACCTGGCAGCCCCTGGTGAGTCACTGAGCCAAGACATTTATAACTTGGTTTAATGTTGTGATGTATAATCTGTCTGAATGCAGAATGCCTAATGATGTTGTGAATCAGCTGGTTTCATCTTGTCTTTCTGGTCTTTTTCTTGTCGTGGCTCTTATGAAAGGAGAACCAGACACTAGGGAAATCAATTTGCCACAACAGTTTGTGTGGCTCCCAGGCAGATTGATTTAAATAAGCAAGAAGCTTGGATTTGAATAATTTCAGTCTTGCTTGAACACTCTAGTAATTTTTCTAGAGCTTTCTAGTTTGGTGATATTATTTGCAGCTAATTTTAGCTTTTATTGCTAAGCTTGGTATGTTTCCTGACTAAATTGATATGATCTGTAATTATTTAAATGCTTGCATGTTAATGTTTCTATCTTATTTTTAATAATGTTTAAAAATGGCAAGCCATTATCTACTGAATTACTTTTCCATGCATTAAACTGCTTTTGGATAGAAATGGAAACTTAATTAAAATGCGGAAGATGAATATTGTTAAAAGTAGAACTAAAGTACTCAAATACTGAATTAGAACAGTTGTTTTACATGGGGAAATGGTTAATACATCAGTCTAGCTTTCCTGGTCATTGTGACCTTTGAGGCTTGAGAACAAGTGACTTTTTAATTTTTTTTTTCCTTACTAGAGAAAATTACTCTCTTTTCTCAATTCCTCTTCAGAGCCTCAGCTTCAAGGCATTGATGTAAACGCTGTTGTAATTGAGAATCTATTTTGCCCACACCTGCAGAAAGGGCTCATTTATCAGAAGCTGATGATGAGCTCAAGGAGCAGAAAAGGGAAGGTTTGCCCTGGGAGTGTGTTAGCAGGTTCCCAAACTGTGTATCAGTGGCTCTGGGTCACTCTGCAGTCCTGCAGCATCCTCATGAGTTTTGGGTTTGGTGCATCTTGCCCAGGCTTGTCTCTCTTCAATACCAGCCATCACATGGGCTCAGTGGTTTCGGTTCTCCAGTGCAAGGAGGGAGTGAATGTCTGACTGATGGTTGCTTGTGCTTTCTTGAATTTCTTCCCTTTCTTGGTCAGGGGCAGGTGCTGGTACTTCCTTGTGACCAAGGCATCATTGGCTCATCCTGGCCAGTGTTTTTGGCTGATCCAAACTGTATTTAAATAAAATTCATCTTACCAAGGACAACTACAAAACTGATACCTAGAGCTGTTGAATTGTGGGTGCCTGTCTGCTTTAGGAAGAGTTTCAAAACTCTGTTGTGTGCCTCTAATTGTACTAATAAAGGATTTTAAATTGGTGTAAGGTGGTTGTCAGCTGTTATTTGGGAAGCACAGCTCAGTCCTGCCTTGGGAGGTGCAGGGTGGTGTAGGGAGCAGGGGTTATTTTGGGTGTGCATTTTGTGGGCAGCCCTTCCTGTATGGGTGAAATGAAAGCAGGGCATAGTTTCTAGGCCTCACTGAAAATAGCCTACAGACTGTAATGTAACCTGCTGAGTTCAGCAGGTGATGGTGAGAATCCAGCAAAAGAGATCCCATGGGGGGAACTCATCCAGAGTTGGAGAAATTCTCTGGACTGCGAGGCAGTGTCCTAATTCAGTGTCGTGGAGTGATGCTGCTTGCAAGCTGCAGACCTGAATATGTGTTAACACTTGGTGCTTATTTGCACATATTCCCACTGTGTACAAAGGCAGTGCTGTTCCTGAAGGGAATCTGTTGCCCCCTCTGTGACTTTTGCCCTGCCTGGTTTAGTGGGATGTGCTGTTTTGAATAACCAGAAAGTTTTCAACGGAGAAGTTTCTTCGGGGGCATTGGGGAATGAATACGTATTTTGAATATAGTACTCTGACAAAATTGTGCAGGGCATGATGAAGTCAGTGACTTGTTAAGTGCTTAAGTGTGAGAAGAACTGAAATGGTTTATTTTAACAGCAGGGAGTTGCCTGATTCGGGGCTCTTGTTCTTCCTCTGCCCCTCACTGCAGGGAAGGAGTGAGTGATGTGTTGGGGTCCTGCAGATCTTCTGAAGAAAATTCCAGTGTTTTATTTCAAATCCATTTGTTAGAGGTGCCTGAACACTGGCTGTGCTCAGGCTGCTCTTGCTTTTGAGGGAAACTTCCCCATTGCATTTCATCTCTCAGTAAGGCAGCTGGACTGACAGCCAAAGTCCAGGAGACTTTGTGCTTTCAGGAGATCTCTTGCAGGTTAATAACACCCCAAAGCTCCTGCCTGCCTCGTTGGCATTACCAGATAACAAAACACGTCTTGAATATCACATGGGGATTCAAAGGGACATAGGCCGTGCAGGAGGCTAAAATAATCCCTTTGTTGTGACAGCAAGGGACTGGTGTAGGGTGTTGTGTAAAACCTGTTTATCCATCACATTTTGGAAATACTCATGTTAAATCTAATTGTACCTCTATTGCTCTGATCTGGAATACTGACAGCTGTGATAGAAGTAGCTCTGGGTTTGTTTTGTTTCTGTCCTTAAAAAAATTGGNCTAGAGAAAATTACTCTCTTTTCTCAATTCCTCTTCAGAGCCTCAGCTTCAAGGCATTGATGTAAACGCTGTTGTAATTGAGAATCTATTTTGCCCACACCTGCAGAAAGGGCTCATTTATCAGAAGC
>VYZS01045142.1:0-31374 GCA_013400695.1 Neodrepanis coruscans
GGACAGAATTGCTACATGGATACGTTTGGTGTTTTTTTGAGAGGGGTGGTTCTTTTATTATTTCCTTTTAATAACAGTTTTGGTTCTCTTTCTTTTTTTGGGAGAAGGGGGAAGGGTAGCCAAGGCTGGTTTTGTCCTCATTCGAGTTTCTGTTGTTGTATTTTCCCCACAGGGGGAGGGAACTTACACTGTTTTTTTTCCCCCTCTTCCCTTCCTGTTTCAATTTAATAAATTCTGTTGCATCTATTTCTCTAACGACTTTTCGCCCACATTCTGGTGGGTAATAAAGTTTTGTCTGCCGTTCTAAACTGGTACAGAGGCCAATAGCAAGTGAAAACTGTTTCCCAAATCTATTTATACTCCATCCTGAGTGCCATTCAGCCCAGAGCTATGGGATAATTTCTTGTCATGGATCAGCGCTTACCAGCACAATGAATTCCTGCAAAGCTATAACAAGCACTTGTGGGTTCAGTTCCAACTCTTGGTGGACTGCATAAGTATTGACAATGCTGTCTTTCCAGAAATTATTTAGCAGTTTCATTTCATTATCATTTGAACCTTTTAAACTTATATTTTAATTTGCTCTGCCTTAGGGAAAAATATTTTACAGCCCAGTGCAAACTGTAATAATTTCACAGCAAAGTCTGCCCGTTTCTGGTGTTACAGAAGAAAATGCACATTTATGTGTTAACTATGTTTTCTGAAGAGAAAAACCTATTTCATGTAGCTGTGTGTGTTTGCTTAGCTGTGGATCTAGTCCTGGCCCAGTAAAGCTCAGGCAAGGTAGCATGTTATAGGGAAGAACAGTCTGTGAGCTTATGGGGTTGCCATTACCAGCAGAGTGAATATATCCTTTTGGGATTTCCTTAGAGACAAAATAAGGGACCTCCTCCCTGCCTCGATATTCTCTCAGATCTTTTTAAAATATCACAGGAAAAGCGGTGAAACTTTATGCTTACCTGCCACCTGCTGTTTGAATAGAGGCAGTACTGTCTCTCCTTGAAGTCATTGCTCTTGCACAGCAGAAACATTTCTTAGTCTTCAAAGAAACAAGAGTGATACATGGTCCTCTTGATGGTCAGTGCTGGTCAGTGCTCGGCTTACAAAACTAAACTTAGATACAGCTTGGGTCTTGTCTCAGTTTTGTGCACATTTCAGCGGAAAAGAAAATTCAAGAGAAGCAGCTTGAGATACTTGGATACGCTGACCCCTGTGCTGGCTTTCTGCTCACCTTTTGCAGGATTGGTTTGTTATCCCCAAATGAGTGGGTGGGAAGTAGCCAGTCTCAGTGATGTTGCTTTGTACTTCTGGAAGAATCATCCAAAGAGCAGAGAAACTCACACAATCCTAGTCTCTTTTTTGCTGCAAGGAGTGAGTCTATGTTATAACTAAGAAAGGATTCTTAAAATTATGAATAGTTTATTTATGAGTTTTTAAGGGTTATTAAGTTTCTTAGAGGAGTACCTTTCTATTTTTATTGGTTTGTAAACAGCCTCTGACAAGGTCACAAGCAGCTTCACTGTGTATTGGGAGAAGACAGACTGCAGAGTCACTGATCAACCTGGAGAAACTGGGAACACACTGAACATCTAAATGTCTACTGCACTCCTTGTGCTGTGGTATTTCCAGTGGCTGTTTTTCTGTGGAAAAGTTTAATCTAGTTCTTTAGTTGCCAAGTGACCTTCATGGGGCTGAAAATGGGACATCGTATAGTTACTTTCCTGGGCTTGCAGAGCTCAGAGATGCAGTACATGCTTGCTTCCTCTCTCAGCTTTTGGCAGCATAAATATTTCTGAAGTACTGAATTTTTCAACGTGAAGAGTTTACTATTGCTTCTGGGTTTTATTAATTGTCCATGGTGTTTTGTAGGTTATTTCTTTAGTTTGGGGGGGGGTGTTTGGTTTTGATGGTTTTTTTTGTTGGGTTGGTGGGTTTTTGTTATTTTTTTGGTGTTTGCTTTTTTTTGCACCCTGTTACTAGCTGTTGTTGATGCGCTACGTGAACTTATATGAGATTTGTCTAAGACTCAGAATTATGTAACTGATTACTAGCTGCTTGCTAGCTGTTCAGCTGCAGAGCACTGTATGATAGCAATGTGTGCCTGATGCTCCCTGTTTCCTGGCTTACCTACAAGAAAAACTGTGCTATGGACACCTACCTGTAATCCAGGTCTCCTACAATAGTTAATGCATGTATGTGTATGCATGTGTTTTCTCCAAACTATAAGAAGAAAAGCATCTACATGGCTATCTGGTTATTGGTAAAGCCTTCAATATTCAAAAAAAGGTCCAGAAGATGCATTGTCTTGTGCCCTGACTGTCCAAGTTAACTATAGTTACAAGCAAAGAAACACAAAGCTTCAAAGTGGAGGAAAACATTTCAAAAATAAAGCCCTTGTACTGGGAGGTTTAATTTCAAGTTTGAATGTTACAGACATTAAACTGACATTAATTATAAAAGGGGATAAGGCTGCAAGGAAATTGTCCCATAAGATTGGCTCCTTAGAGTCACATTTATACAGAATTACACAGAATTAGCAAGGTTGGAAAAGACCGCAGAGATCATCAAGTCCAACCTATTACCTAACTTATCAACATACCAACACCATCCCATCATCTAAACCATTAAAAAGCGAAGCAGCTAGTGAATTTATTGGTTTAGGTTTTATCTGCAGAGTCATTGCTACATATCTTTGTGTGTCTGCTGGAACGCCTGGTAAGCTTTGCTCCCAGCGTTAGAGTTGCTGGTCTAGGGAAGGTTGGGTCTTTGTTAGCATCCTTAGGCTTTGGCTTTGGTTTGTTCCTATCCTGAGAGACAATGGTACCATAGTAGTTGTAATAATTGAAAGGCAGCCTGTAATATTGAAAACTTTCAGTTTCTCTTAATTGCCATACAATCAACTCAGCTATGTCTCAAGGAAAACTTTTATTAAAGTTGGAGGGATTCATAAAGAGTAAGATAGGCTTATCACCTCCCTTTCCTTTGAAATAACCTTGATAAACGATGTACTCTTTACAGTCAAACTTCACAAATCACACTATTATTTAATACAGTCACAGCACTGTATATATTAGTAAAGAAAGAAAAAAGTAATATAATGAGGAGAGATAAGAGGCCAGATTTTGAAAGAATGTCAGAGTGGAGAAAAATTAGGGACTGTTAGGGCTGTAGGTAATTTTGTGCTAGTGGTGGTGGAACATGATAGGTGCAGGGTAGGCATATGAGAGATGAGTGGAAACGGCCCTAGGTCTTGATCACCTTGTCCTGCTGTGTATTTACTGCCTGTATCTGCACACCTTTCCTTTTGACATTAATATTTTCATTATACATCCAAAAAGGACTGTGGGCAAAAAATGCAAACTTGGGATTTTTGCCCCCCAGATTTCAGATAATTCAGTGTACAGTTGTGAGTTTGTATTCACCTTCACCTTTACCTGAGGACAATATGGAAGTGAGCCCCTAACCCATGCTGCAAGCGTTATAGATATTACCCACAGGACCTTGCCCAGAAAGGCCAAAATCTCAGTTTGAAGTTCATACCTGCAACATGCTGTAGTCATGATGACACTGAGTATATTTGATGTGGAAGAACTAGTGATTTGCTATTCTAGAAGGTTTTCTTTTCAGGAGATACTGGCAGTGCCTTACTGATGAGGCACGTCAGTAAGAACAAGTTACTTTATCTCCATGTTATAACTTCTTTCCTTCCTATTGTAAAGAGGATAGCTTCTCAAAATATTACTCTTAATGATAAAACTTCCTAAGTGGTTATGAAATGCCTTGAATATTTAGAGATGTGACAGTGCAAACACTGTAATACACTGGGTTTATTGATAATCTGCATAGCATTCTCAGCCATATTGCTAAACATAGAATATTCTGAATTGGAAGGGACTTACAATGTTCATCAAAGTCCAACTCCTGGTCCTGCACAGAACAGTGTCAAGGATCCCACCATGTGCCTGAGAGCATTGTCCATACGCTTCTTGAACTCTGGCAGGTTGGTGCTGTGATCACTTCCCTGGGGAGGCTGTTGCAGTGCCAAACCACCCTCTAGGTAAAGAACCTTCTTCTAATATCCAAACTAAACCTCCCCTGATGCAACTTCAGGCCATTCCCTCAGGTTCTGTCACTGGTCACCACAGAGAAGAGATCAGTGCCTGTCCTTTTGCTTCCCCTTGTGAGGAAGTTATAGATCATGATGAGGTCTCCTCTCAGTCTCCTGTTCTCTGGTATCTGAGGTAGTTCTTGAAGGCAAATAAACCAATTGGAGTGTGTGTAGCGCTTTGGTGTCATCTTCATTTTTTAGTCATCTTCAGATGAGAGGGCATGAAATGGCAAGCCCCTTGAAGGCCTGACATCTGGGAAGTGTCACTGGAAACAAAGGCAGCTGCCGACTTGCTAAAGGTCTACAGATAAAGTACAGCACAGAGCTGTTGGCTGCTCTTTTCAAAGCTATGAAGCCCTGGCTGGAAAACTGATAATGCTTCACTCTGTGCTCAACCCCTCTGCAATCTGACTCCATAGTAGCAAGTGCACTCTGATTTTAACCCTTAGGACAAAACCACTGCTCCCTGCTCAAGTTAGTTGTGGTTGTACATAGAAGCTCTACTGAACTGAGTGTAAGACTGCCAGGTAGCTCAAGCTTAAATCAGGGCAAGGAAAGTTGGAAGCACAGCTGACATGCTTTGGTCTGTCAGTACCCAGGCTGGATCTTGTAGCCTAAAAAAAGACATATTTCCTTAATGAAAATGCAACCTAAATGAATTGATGTATGAGCTAAACACAAAACAAGACAAGCTTGTGCTGGGGTGAGGGAGGAGGAAGCAAATGGACCTTTTATATTTCAGGGCACTGGTTAGTTCACTAAGGAAGGAATCAGTAGCATAACACTGGGCTGAGATTGAGTTGGTTGCATACAGAATATAAGAACTGGTTTCATACAGAATACAAGATAAATCAAATTCATACCTGTATACAAAAATTCTGATTTATTTACATCAATAAAAAATAAGCATTGAAGTTGAGTATGGTCTTATAAAATAATTGTACTCCAGAAATGTATTTGTGAAAAATGGAGCTGTTAATCAAAAAAATTGTTAAAAAAAAATAACTAAAAAAGCGGTGAGCCAAATTATCATTTCCTGCATACTGTAGTTCCTCTTAATTTTATGCTTGCAATACAAATTGAAGGTAAACATTATTTGCAAGAGTCCTGTACTTTAACTGCACTAAAGAGTATCTGTTATCTATACATGATCATGATTTCATGTTTTACAAACTTGTAGATCACTCCTGGAGAAGCAGATCACTCCTGGTTCTGTGTCTTGCACACAATATTCAGCTTTCTGCAGCATCCTTAGGGCAGCATCAGAATCATTTAGCAGCTGCAGTGTTTAGGTAGGATAGTGTTTGCAATGAGCCTCCTGACCACCATAGCCTCAGATAAAGCTAGGAGAGTTGCAGTGGTAGGATGCCAGTTCATGTACCACATCTTCAAGGAAGTCTGGCTTGGAGGAAAAATACTTCGTCTGACTCCATGTCCAAATAGCATATGTATGAGGAGGTTTCCAGACTGACCGCTGAAATTGATTCTCTAGGGTGGCATTCTTTTCTTTTACAAAACCAAACAAACAGCAATTAAAAAACCCAAAATGTGTCCTTAGATGACTCAGGATTTATAATGTTGTTTGATGGGGCTATTGTAAAACTAATCAGGATTAAGCCTTGTACCCTGGAAACTAGGGGTGATAAGATTATCTGCTAACCAAAGGTGATTTAGAAGATCAAAGCCTTTTTGAGGGACTAAGAACCCTAATTTTATTCCTTTAAAAGGGGTTATTTTGTTTTAATTTGTATTTGACCTTATTCTCTCCCTGCATGTTGATGAACACGTAATACAGAGATGCATTGATGTTTTTTGCAATAACAATTGGTTCAGTGTTTTACTTCCCTCCTGGAAAAGTCACAACAGCCCCTTTTTACGCAAAATGTAAATGCCTGTATGCCTCCTGAATAAATAACACGTTGAATAATGATCACTTCTGATAGCTTTTAAACTCCTGTATCTTAACAGTGGCTACAAGTCCTGGCTCATCTGGCTACAAAGTGTTTCTTTTGCTTCATGTAGAGCTTTGAGTTAAACCATGAAATGAAATGAGAAGCAGCTGGCTGGTATTTCACTAGATCATTGGGGCCAATTGGGGTTTTTTGATGTAATGCCTTCATATATTTTTCTTGCAAGAGAAGATGAAGCCACATTTTGGAGACTTGGGTAAAGCTGCTTCTTCTCTCTGGCATCTCTGGCCTTGCTTGTATTTCTGCCTTTGGAGGAGCTTCTGCTGTCAGTCCCTCTGCAGCCCCTGGCCCACGATGTAGAGCCCAGGATGGGAAGCAGATCTGTTGGATTCTTTGATTTCAGGAACACCAGAGTTGTTCCAATAATCACCTGCTTTTCTAGGGCTCTCCTCCAAGCTGAGGAAGGAAAGATGATTAAGTTAAGAGACTAATGAACCATGATTTTTTAAAACAGTGCTGATCAGACCATGTTAACCCACAAAGCACACATGCTGCATGGTACCATGTAATTCTTTGTCTCCTTCTGAATACACACTCTTTATATGCCCAATACGGATCTTATGCTTGTCATGCCAAATGCACTGTACCGCTTTCTCTCCCAAATCTCTCTTGGGAAGCAAACATTCTGTATGTTGAACAGGGGATCAGTGTGAGACTGAGTTCACTTGCAGATACGGATAGATTTGAATGAAAAGTCTTCTTCCCAACTGCTGGAAGAAAGGAAATGTCTTACCTTTGACATATATCTGCTTAACATGGTTACAGTGATTTCTGAGTACACGAAAGAATAAATAATTCCAAACATGCAATTAGGTCTAAAGTCGTGTGAATAATTTTCCTGTCCAAGGTGAACTCTCTGCTTTTCTCTCAGATTGCACACTCACTGCCGAGTGCTGATGACCAATACCAGAGTTTAGAGGAGACACCTTTCAAACATCTTTATATGTGTACTGAAATGCTGAGAAGTCAGAAATCAGCTCAATTATAATTTAAATATTTGGTCATTAACAGAATATATGCATCCTAGAAAATATCAGTTTTTTGTGAAAACAATCAAACAATCCCTTCAGCTAAGACCCCTTCATGCCTTGAGTTCCTACTTTACTTTAAAAAAGTATTTTGAAGTGCTACAGCTCTCTCTGCACCTAACTGGAGCCAGGCTGCCAAGCCACAATGCTCCATATAACCATTTTTCTAACTTAAAAGGCCTCTAGTTACTATCCTTTTACTTAGCCTCTGCCTATTCCACAAGAGCTCACTCCTCCTTCCCTGTGGGATAGATGTTGTGTTGGGGTTTTTTTCCTCGACAGGAATTGAACACACAAACTCACTCAAATGATCANGACATATATCTGCTTAACATGGTTACAGTGATTTCTGAGTACACCAGCATGACTGTGGGAGGGGAATTCTGGTAGTATAAATCTGCCACTAGAGATAGGAGAACTGAAACACAAAAAGTGTAAATTATGTTCCTGAGGTCTCACTGGCACTCTCCAGGTGTTCAGAGACTTTCTGTATCAAGACTGATTATAGCAACGGAACTAGTCATGAGTATTTCATGCCATGTGCCTTTGTGCTGAAATATGTCCTGTGTTGCTGTAACTGATTTAAATGGTTTAAGCTCAACATCAGGAAATATTTCAGAGCTATCTGGGAATCATTACTGTATTTGAAGTATATAAACTGCTCAACTGAATTAGCTTTCAGTTACAGGCAAGCTTTATGTTCCCATTCTGACTGCTAGGGCTTTAGTATTTGAACTGCTAAATGAAGAGGTTTGTGATACATGTCCATTCCTGAAACTAATCCAGATTCAAATATCCCCCAGATGCAGACAGGCTCACTTGGGCTACTTGCTTTGAGCCCAGTTCAATAAACCCAATCTGTTCTCAAGTCAACTTCAAACAGTACCTTAAAGGCAATAGTATTTAATCTTCTACCTCTTGGTAGAGGAGTAGTCTCAATTAAATACTATTTTGTTTAAGTGCATACACAGAAATCCTATTACATATTAATAGAATTTCTATGAGGAGAGCAACTGTACATATTATGCCTTACTAAGATGCCAATAACTGCTGATTGCTGTCAAATGACCAAGTTTAGAAACTAGCAAAGTTAGGTCAGTCTATCCATCCACATGTTGTCCAAATGGGAACCAGTTGTACTGACTTGAGGACTGAAACCTGAAACTGAAACTCTTGTTCAGTACCCTAAGACTAAACCCAGAATCCCAGCTCCAGTCCTAGTTAGAGCTAATGATGTTTTAAGTCCTCATATTCCCTAGAGAATAGAATGGGTAGAAGATGTAAGTGGAAAAAGAGCGGAGTTTGCCTTCTAGAAGAGCAATGAGTGCGCAGGAGACACATGAATCTATGCACAAGGCTGACATTTAATGTCCAGCAAAGCCAGCTGGCAAAATGAGACGACAGTTGCCTTTCTTTCTTTTGTTTTTTTCTTTGTTTGTTTTCTTTGTTTGTTTTGGGGATTTTTTTTGTTTCTGGTAAATGGGGTGTATGGGAGGAGTGACTCAGACACCTCTTGTTGTACAAGTTCCTGCCAGATAATCTTTAGCAACCTACTTCTCAGCAAACTTGTTTTAATTTAACATGAGAAGGGTGGAGGGATATTCCCCCGAGTTTGTAAGCATGGGAGAGACTGGTTAGCTCACTGATTTTCAACAAGTTTTACCTATAAAAGATTGTGACTGTCTTCCCTCCCTTCTGCTAATGAAGCCACTAATAACACAAAAAAATAACAAAGAAAAAACCTACACAGACCAAAAAAAAAAAAAAGGGCACTGTTCTATTTGGAAGGACAGGTAGAGAAAGGGAAGGAATGAAGGAAAGGAGACTGACACCTAGGTGGGAATGGCTTGTAAATTTGAGACCAGATACAAACATTGCTAGAATGAGGAGGTTTAGACATTTTGAAATTTCCTTCCATCATCTGGATGAATTACAAAGCAAAGAAAGTCCTGTCTATTTAATGAACTTGGAGGAGAAAGATGGATCAGCGTGTGGTGGTTTATCTATTATGGCATATGCTACAAACTCAGGGTTCAGTACCTGCACATGGGGCTGTGATGCTCACAGCTGTGGCAGTCACTGCAGTCCTCAGCACTAGGAGGACCAACAGTGATGTGAGGAGCTTTTGGAGCTTTTGTCATGTGCTCATTCCTAAAATGGTCCTTCTCTTCCCATTAGCACATTTGCTGTGACATTCAAATTAGGTCATTCAATGCAAGGTCTGTAAAAGTTTACTCCAGACACCTTATTTTACATGTAAGAAAACACAGTTATGAATTGCATCTTAAATCAGTGCATTTGGTAATTAATGGCCTAAATTTCCCTTTTGCTTATGTTGATATAAATTTGGCCTAACTCAGTAGTATTACTGTTGATGTTCATTAGTATGAATTGGCTGAATTTGGATATATTAGGATATATTTCATTCTTCCAAAATGCTAGTATATCATGACATTAGGATATATGATTTTTTTCATTAAAGGGATAATTTTATTTACAGTGGGGTTTTTATATTACTCATTATACTCTGACAGATTATGATAGAAAGATAATACACCCCATCGAAGCATAAATTAGCTAACAATTTACAATAGACTGATTTTAAAATGGAGTCCCATAAAACTGCTAGTGCTTTTGTCTGGCAAGATTTGACATAAAGCCTCTTTTAAAAACATTTATTTCTACTGGCAGGCACTGGAGTAGACAAAGCTGACTCCACACAGTACAGTATAGCAATAACAGAAAACCCAGCAACACTGTATAGTAATTTTAGGATATATTCAATTGTGACACTATAATGCAATATTAGAACTGTGAATGCAACCCATGGTTTTAACGTGTTTTGTTCAGCACATTCCTCTACCATCACTGGGGGAATCTTGCTTCCTGTTATGTTTTTGGGAGGGAATGCCTAGACATCTATCTTCAGTGTCCATGACTGTCCCTGTGCTTGAAATGTACTGAGTGCTTGTGCACCTACAAGTGCAGTTTGATCCTGTTAGAGATGATCCAGACATCTCTACTCATGGAAATGATTCACGCGATTTCAGCTCTTTTGTGGAAAGGGCAAAAATACTGCTCATGTGATGAAAGGTTATCAGAGAAGCTTAAAACTTAATTGACTTACATGTCCTAAGATGCTAAGAAACTAGAATAACAACACTGTACTTCTAGGCTGATCTTTGAGTTACACTGATCTTTGAGTATTCCCAATTTTTTCCTGGATGGTTTTATAATTTTTTTTTTTTTACATGGTAGGCAGAATTTAAAGCTAAGCCTATTTTTTTTTATAAAAAGCCACCAATAGTTGCAAACAATTGACGTGTTAATGCTTCCATTTCTTTAAACTGACTTTTTCAGAGCAATGCACCTCCAGTAGCCATGGGAAATTTTTCCACTTAGAATACTGGGCTTGGGCTGTAGATCCATCAGACTTTGCCTTCAGCACCTAGATCTGAAAGCGTGCACAAGAAGCTCAAAATTTCAAGCTATAATTGCATCCACACAGATCCTTGCCTACATATTATCTGTTCATCATTCTTGCCATCTGATTTGAAACACTCTCATACAGGTTTCATCTGAGGAGTTTACTGCATTGAAGACTGATGATAGAACACCACCACTTCTCTTGGTCCAATCCTATCTTCTCATGAATATTTATGTTTATAACCTTAGGGTTGCTTCGGAGCTTTTAAGAACTGAATGTGGATATCCTTAGCCCCCACACATATAAGGAGAGTTTCTGTGCCATGAAACTAACACTTGGGTTCCTGTGACAGCCTATATGTAAGTATAAGGCTTGAGCAAGCCATAGAAAGTTAACTCTTCCCTTTATTCAGACTGATAGTCTATTGAAATCTGAAGCAAGAAAATATAAAATAATATTTCAGTTGGAAGGGATTGACAATGATCATCTAGTCCAACTACAGTGCTGTTTTTGCCCAGCCATCTCTTCTCACATGAACTGGGAACTTTTCTGGAAAACCTCTTAACATAAATAAATTCCCACTGGGAGTTTAGAAAGCCAACACAGTGCTATACATCTGCTTTTCTGGCCTGAAGTGGAGAATTTCATACCTTGCTTGGTTAAGTGCAGGTTCGCTGCTAGCTGTTATAGGACCTGGAAGACGAAACTGGACCCCTGGTCGGCGGTCAGAGAAACTTCTCCTTACGAACAGCTGAGGATTGGCAGTGGTCAAGGACAGCTTTCTGGTCCGGTCTCCAGGCTGCTGGAAAAACAGACAGCTCTTTTGGGAATGTGATGAAGCTTCAGGCTGGCTGGTCACTTCAGCGGTTTTGATTGATACCACTGGAGGTCTGGCTTCAAATAAGGTTGAGGTGGCTGGGCAAAATATTGAACGGACATTAGTGGCTCTCTTCAATGAGAAGAGCTGATGCTCATCTCCAACATCCAGCCCAGCTCTGGGCCCCTTGTAGAAGTGAGATGGGGAGGTTGGGGGGGAGGGCGTGGTGAGGCATGGAGGGGAACTTGCATCTCGGCGGTAGGCTGGGGAGCCCCCCAGCCGATGTGCTGCTGGTGAGCTTTGCTTGTGCCCCACAGGAGGGCTAATGGGTTTTCGCTGGGGTGGCGGAGAGGGCAGCTTCTTCTGCGACGGTGGGCTGGGCACCCTGGGACTAGAGGGGGGACTGGGTCTCCTCTGCATGGTGGGCGAGCTTGGTTGTGTGTTGCTAAAAGCCTGCAGAGAATGTCTGTGGTGTGTTGGGGGGCTGAAAAGCCATTTCTCAGTTGGTGAAGAAGGAGGAGTTCTCGCTGGGGAGACCCTTCTGGCAAATGGTGAGCCTTTTTCATTTCTCCTGAGTGAATCAGGAGAGCCATGCTTCTGGTATGGCACTGAAGTCACAGGTGAATTGTGCTCTTTCCCCTCTGAACTGTTGCTGTGCGGTTTTGAAACCCCACTGGGATTTTGAAGAGGAATAATTTTATGAGTTTGCTTGTATAAGTCTGCAGCCTCTTTTCTCTGGTTTTCTAAGATCTCCTCTTGGCTAGGTATGTGCACCTGGGTAGGGTTCAGCTCCAGAGAGTACCTTGGCAGTCTCTCATCCCCTGATCTGGTAGTCTTTAGACCTTTATTAGTCATCGCATTGAGGCCACTGATATTTTTACTTGGCAATAAGTCAATGGACTGAAGAGAGGCTTTGATCTTCGGGGAAACTTGTGACCTCTTATTAGCATGAAATTCTGTTTTAGTGGGCTTTTTGGCATCTTCTGAAGAGTTTCTTTCTATTCGTGTCATTTCTTCAGGCTCAGATAAGTTTTCAGAAATGTCCATTAACATTTCAGGTGGTGGTGGTGGCAGGTTCTCAGTGTCTTCATCAGTCTCTTCCTTTTTGTCTTTCTTGCTTAATTCTGCGGGTGATGTAGAAGGAAAGGCTTTTGGAAGGCTAGAAGAAACATCACTGGGGTTTGAAGGGTTTGTGTCTTCTACTGGTGAAATACGATGCTTAAGATTTAAAGGTGCCAGACCTCTCTGAAAGGGAATGCTGGGTGGAATGACTGGAAGTCCAAATTTTCTGATGCACTTTATTGGTCCTAAAGATCTTAGAGGTGTGGCTTTTACAAGGTTTTCAGTAGGACTGAATGTTTCAATAAGCTTTTTGACAGACTGCTGGGGAGCACAGCTGCTGCCACTGATCATTTGTGCTCCAGGAGGCTCATTTTCTTTTCCTCCTGACATCTCCTGGGTGGGCACAGTAACACTCAAAGGCTTCCTGCCTCTTTCTTTATCCAGCGGATGGGTAGGATTTTGATCAAATGTAAACAAAGGGACTTTATCCTGGTTAGGCAGAATGCTGAAATTTTTTGAAAGTCCTGCCTTCAGTTTGTGGGAAGACCTAGATGTAATTTGCTCATCCTGTAAATAAGGTGTTGTTCTTGATTTCCAAAGCTCTGAGTTCTTAGCTATTTCCTTTCCATAAAACATTTCCAGCCTTTTACTGAGCTCTTTTTGAGTTCTCTGAAGTTCTAGGAGGGTCGGGTCCTCTGCCTGGCTTCTGAGGGACTCCTCTGACTTGGACCGTCGTTGTTTCCCAAATGTTCTCTGGCTGCCTGTTGCTGTACTGGGCCTTTTTGTTAGGACTGCTCTTCCACTCTCATCCTCTATCCATTCTTTATGCCTGGATTCAGCTGGGACGAACTTGATTTTTTCACTGATGGCATCTTTCATCTTCAGAATAATTTCTTCTGTATCTGCATTCTCTGTCCTCTTGATGGACTGCCTTTGTGTGTTATCAGCGATTGCAGGTGAAGACAGGGGCCTCCTGGGCAGATCATCCTTGCCTATTTCTGATAAACTCGTGTTATCATCCTCCCCTAGGGTGCTTCCATCATCATCATCATCATCATCATCATCATCATCATCATCATCATCATCGTCCACATCAGAAAGAAAATCTGTTGATTCACAGACTTTGAAATGTTCACCTTCCTGAGTAGAATCAGACTGGAATGATTTGTAGGAATGGCTTTTGCTCAAGCTGGCATATTGGAGCATAGTAGAAGTGTCTTCTGGTACTCCACCCTGGAAAGAAGTCGTCTCTCTTCTCTGCATGGAAGAAGGAAATATGTCTTTAAAATGCCTTTCAACTACATAGTCATGGGATGCAGCTGTGCTTAATGACACTGTCCCATCCCTCATGCGTTCCACTGTTCTGGCATGCTTTAGGGATGCAGGTCCATGTACACGAGGATCACTTGTTTGTCCTCCATGCCGGCCGAGAGCACTGAACTCTTTGAGGGATTCACTGTCCACACCAATGCCACTGTCCTCAGAACACAGAGTCCTGTCATCACCATGAGACTGAGAGTGTCCCATGGTTGAGGCTTCAAGCAACCTTACCGTCCGTAGCAGGTGCTCATCAAAGCTTTGCTTTGCTTTTAGTTTGCCTTCCAAGTTGTTTGCTGCAGACTGTAGGTAGCTGCATGTCTCCTGCAGGGCATTGGAGGTGAGGGAGGCCAGCATCCCACTCACTAACTGCATTTTATTGACTGTGTACTGCAGTAGTTGTTGCAGAAGATCAGGGTGCTCCTTCAAATCATCTTTTTCTGCTGGCCATGCCAGATTCCCACCTACATCTTTGAGAAGATTTTCCCCATCACTGGCAATTTCTTCCAAGAGTTGGTTGATTTCATCAAAGCGAAGCACGAGAAAGCTTATCATCTGCTGTAGGAAGAGCTGAGTTTGGGTAGCTTGGCTTGCCATGTGCAGTATAGTTTCATATTTGGAAAGGTTGGGATTTAAGTAGGCATACACACTCTGATGAGCCTTAACAAGCAGTTCTGGGAAGTCTACCTTCTTCTCTGTCTCACAGGGGGCCAAAATGGACTTTTCTTTACTTTTGCTAGGTCGGCCTTGCTTTGACATCTTATGACTTTTTTGCTTCTTTCCTTTCTTTGAGCTATGCTTTGCATTGCTTTCATTCTTGTCATCCCAAATAAAAGCTGATGCTTCTGAGTCACAGGAAGTTTGCTTTCTAATCTGTATGGACTCAGTGATGTGCTTTTGAGACTCAATCAGTTCAGACATAATGACTTCAGCATCTGTGGCTGTCCTCTCAATTTTCTTGTCTTCCCTGGAAATCTGGGAAACTGAATAAGTCTTGGAAGATAACTGCAAATTATCATTTTTGCCCTGCTCTGATAGTTTATCCTCCTCTTCTGCCAGGTAGTCTTTCCCCTGGACCCCATATTGGTGGAATTCATCAATATTGTAGCAAGATGAGCCTTTAACCAGCAGAGGGATTCCTTTATCTCTTGGATCAATTGGCAAAACACTTTGGGATTTATTCAAAGCCTTAAGACCACCTCTTGCAACAGTACTAGCAATCCCGCTGTGAGAAGGTGTGCAGCCCATCCTTTCTTTGCCTTTGATTAAAAATCCAGATAAACTAGGGAAAACACAAGAAAAAAATCAAACTCACGGTTTCATCTTGAGCTGCAGACTGGCCTGTTTCTCAGGAGTTTTCCATCATGATCCCAGTTTTGTTTTCAGTTTTGATTGTTGTTTGCCTTGAAATCTCATTTGTTTATTGCACAGGGTCTGCTCTTGAAGTTGTGCAGTGTTCCATTGTATGTTCCAACTTCAGTTTTCTTCAATTCAAAAAAGGAGTGTGAAAGCTCTGCTGGATTTAGAGCTAATGGATTACCTCACTTCTGTCTTGACAGATGTCTACTGCAAATAAGATTTTAAGCTCATTAGGGTAAGCAGGCACAAGCCAGTCAGCACCCATGTTGTATTTATAAAGGCAGATTTTTTTTCTGAACTACACTGAGGGGGCAAAAGGACTCAGTACCTGCCCCTCCTTTTTTTCCCCTTGTCACAAAATACATAACATACAACTGAATGCAGTGATTGAAAGGAAGAGACTGTATTTTGAAGCCTTTTTGAAGGGAAATTATTTCAACATGCCATGTAAAGGCCATTAGATACTCCTTAACTAAGAGAAAGGCAACCTTGATCAAGGCTGTACACTGGAGACTAAAAGACAGGAAATCAAATGGGTTAGAGATGCTATTGAGACTTCTGCCTTGAGAGACTTCAAAATTTTCCAGTACTCACAAGTGAAAGCTGTTTACTTTTTTCTTCTAAGACTTCCAAACAAGATTGTGAATTTTTTTTTCCTTCCTCTCAGATGATCATTCTTGGAGATTATTTTTTCTCTTCTATATAGCTTCCCAATCTGAAAATCCTAACATCACAACAAGGGTATTTGTAGAATAAGTTTTGCCTACGTTGTTGTCTGTATCTAGTGGATCTAAACCATATGTTTTCAGATTAAAATAAAAATTACATGAAAATTCTTTTTTTTCCTTTGTCTGAGATTCTTGGGCTAAAATTTGAAATCACAAAAGGCCTTGCTTACCTTTATTTCTTTTTCATCTGCCAGGGCTTATTTCTCTTCAATGCAAGACTTTACGGGTTAAAACCAAGGTAAAATCTAACATGTTAAAAATATAGACCTGCTTCTGAAAAAAAAAAGAAAACAAAAGAAAAAACTGTTTAAATCACTTCTGAGATCAGGACAGAATAATACCACACTGAAAGGGAAACTAGAGAAACCAAAGTAGGAATTGGGTGAAGCAGAAGATACTTGCCTTTTCCAAGTATTTAATTATGAAGGGTGGTATGTCATTCAGGATGATAATAACAATCATTCCAAACTTCCCTTTTCCTTATTCAAACTGTCCTAAATGGATATGTTTTTTAGTTTCCGGACAGAGCTTTTCTACGGAAGGTAGCCTATTCTCAATGTTGAAGGGGTTATGGACAACAGTGGACAACTCTAACACTGGCTAGAAGTCTGCTGCTTCTCTCTAGCAACAGGATTTCTAGAGAAGTCATGTGTCATGGGTATATTGTCCAATTTCAAAAACCTTTACATGCTGCCAAGCCTATAAAATATTCTCAGAATTTAAAGAACTTCTTACATGATTCATTCTTAGGACTGAATGTGTGCACAGAGAGTTGTTATTCTCTGTAGCCTAATTGTTCAAATCTCTTTCTTTTCATCAGGGGCAGGAAAATTACCTTGTTTTACAGTCATTGCACTGATTCACGGAAAAAAATTTAAAACTCTGTGTGTTTTCTCTAAACTAATTTTTCTGGAAGACATAAAATGAACTTAATATAGATGATAATACAGTAATGTCCCTCAAGCACAGGTAATTACTTTTTGACTCTGATTCTTGCCAGTCATTTAGCTCAGGCTCTGGCTGCTTCTGTGTCTCACCACAACATGTTTTCTACAAAATGATCCCAACTCTTTTTGCATACCCTTTTAGGCATTTATCTAATGTGTTTAAAGTGGAGAAACGGAGCAGATTGAGGTAGCTGCTTCATCCTAGTGGTGATAATGATCAGGATGCTGTAGCCCTCCACAGTAAGTTAAGGAAAACAGCAGAACAAAGACTAGCCTTAATTCCCCTCTTCTATTTACACTGGGACTTGAGAGACATCTTTACATAGATGTTTAATATTTGTGCTATGACATCTCTCTGTCTTTTCCTCAAAATGCAGCTCCAACAGCTCCATTGTTTGCACTAGGAATTTTGTCAATTCACTGCTTTTGAGTTGGTGTTTTCTTTGGGAAGTTCTTCTTCTTCCCTTTTCCTTTGGTCAGTCATGTTACTTTTATTTGTTTTTTTTCCTAGTTATTTTCCCACCATGCATTAATATCTTATGAATGAATGCTTAAAAAAAAGCAAAATCCTAGTTTATGATTATTTATTATGCAGTTCTTTACTATTTTAAATATTAGTGGTAAAAAATATTCATTTTATTGCTTAATTAATAATAAATCAAGATCCAGGCAAGTGCATTTTAACAAGGCATCTGTTTTATCCTAACTTTAATTGCTGTTTGCATGTATATGCACTATGACTATTTAATCTGTCACATTCATTAGCTGCTGTGACTGAGGAGGATCTTTGATGTGTTTGTTTCCAACCTTATGTAGGGCTTATGTAGTTGTACTTTTTCCACCAATATTCTTATTACCAAGTAGTTATATATTGCTTTGCACTTCTGAGGTACTTTAGAAAAACCCTAATGCTTTGCCTCATGAAAAATGCTAAGGAAAATGCTTTATGCCATGGTCATACAACAAAAGAGAAGACAAAATAGGTAACATACATAAATGCTTATACTGGGTCTTAAAAGTTTAAAGTTTGTATTTGTGGATGAGGGCTCACTGAGGAATTACAGAGAGCTTGAGTGATAATAACGACTTCAAAGAGCTGTTTCACTCTCAAAGAAATGTGTTTTTTCTTCTTTTGTGTGAGCAAATCGAATATAACCAAGGAGTTGTTCATAATGTTGGCCCAGATATCACTAAGTAAATAAAAAATAGGTGCCTTTTATTTCAACTTCTGCAGCAGAGCTGACGCTGTTTTGGGAGAGGGAGTAGATTCTCTATTTTCTGTAATCACTACCAGATACTTATGAAGCTTTGTCTTGTTTTCCCTAGTGAAAACCTGTTGACAAGAGTAAGGAATAGGAATATCATGGTTTGAAGGAAATCTAGTTGAAAAGAAGTAAATGAAACCAGTAACCAGAGTGTTTATTAATGGTGATGGTGCAAACGAAAGACAAAATTCATCTTGGTTCTGGGTCAATGATAAACTTCTCAGAACTGTTTTTTTTCTATTTTTTTAATTTATTTCTAATTTCTAAGTAAATTGCTTCAGACTGATTACATGAGGCAATAAATGCAGCCTCAATGCTTTCGAAAACTTGTTTTGCAAAAACAGACCCATTTTTTTTTGAACAGTAGCAGGGCAAAAAAAAAAGTTCTTGAAAACAGGTAGGAAACTGGTTTCCTTCTCCAGCAAAAATACTTTATAAAGGAATTAATGGAGGAAGAAATATAAGAAGAAAATTAAAGAGAGTCACTTTGGGGGATTTGCCTGCACAGAACTGTTGGTATACTCAGGTAACCCGAAGCAGTTAAGAAAAATTGTATGACCACTCTCAGCAGTAGTTTTATGCGATGTATTTACATTTTTCTGTTATTTTTGGAATGTGTATTCTGGTCACTTAGTCATAGTTCCTCTTTGCTAAGCAATCCAGCAAAAGCTGGATTTAAAAGCTTGCTATTTGTCATAACTAATACATACACTGCTGGTTTCAATGCTTAAGACAGTGACTGCCAAGACAAGAGTTAGGAACAAGCGTTTTGTGGAACAGCATGAAGTCTTAAGTATAGATTTCCAGAGTTAAGCAAATCTAGAAAATTAAAATGAGAGGGTCCTGTTAGTCTAGGCAGCAGTTACAGTGGTTTGCATGAGTCAAAACTGGTTTGTGGTTATGGAGCAATTTCAAGGCAAGGAAGTTCCTTTCAGGTGAGGGACTGGCAATTTAACAAGCAGGCAGTGGCTTCTGTCATTTCTAATGGAAAGTTGAGGTGTTGATTTGGAATCTCAAAGTGAGGCCCAAGTAATTTGTATTCCTGAAAAATCTCTCTATATCCTACAGAAAAGACTGCAACTACTTAGCCTTATGCCTTTTCCAGTTCCCAATGGGTTCCCTCAACTAAAGCATCTCAGGGTTTCCCTGGAAAGCGAGATAAACACAGCATTCCTCCAGGCTTCCTCTCACAGAGCTTCCTGAACCACAGTTTGTGCGCTGATAGCTATGTGAAACTCCCTCAAACCCACAGGCAGCCTGGAGCATGGCAGCTGCTGCCTGGCTATAGGGAGTGGTGGGACAGCACCTGGTTCAACTCCTGACACACGTGTGTGCAGAGCAGGCATTTATTCTGGAGAAAAGATGATCTCCTTTCACTGTTTGAGCACTAAGGAGAGTGAGTCTTGGTGAGGTGGTCAGCTCAAGGCTGTGGGTCCAGAAAGTGGTGGATGTGACCTGAGGAAATGGGACTTGGCCCACCCACCAGGAACTGAAAAGGGCAATTTAAACACTGATGCCTGGAGGGAGGAATGGTGGCATGTCCCTCAGAAAATAATGGGAAGGGCTGGAAAGGCTGACAATGACCAGTAACCTTTTTTGTAGGAGACAAACAAGTGGATACAGAGCTTCCTTGTTTCATATCCAGCTCTGAGGGTATCTCCTGGAGTATGCATTGTCTTTGGAAGATGCCTGCTGTCCTGAAGCTGCACTGAATGTATGTAAGCATGCTCACTAACAGAATTGCTGCCCTTACCCTTGCTCTAGAGTGGCTCTACTTTAAGCTACCATGTCTTCCTAAAGCATTTAAATGACTGCTTTCCTCTGACATGTACATTTGTGAAGATGAATGCCCTATGATGAATTTGTGAATGCCCTATTTCTGTCCAAATAAGAAAAAAGAAAATTGTTTCCCCATCTTCCTGCCAAGGTGGTGAGAGCATGCGCAGCCCATTGTTTTGAGTTCTTCAGGTGCTCAGCAACTTTTCTGCCCATGGCAGCACCAAATGAGTCAGACATGATAGACTGAAGAGACTTCTATTTTTACTCATATCCTGACATGTAGGAGTGGCTGAAAAAGTTATTGTGCTAAGGTACAGCTTTAAATATTTTTTATTTTTTTTAATTTATATTGCAAGGCCCAGTGGTGGAAGTCAGGACAAACAGTGGTTTTGTCAGGCAGTGACGTCCAGTCTCTTTTGCAGTTGCAGCACTAAGTCACAGAACTCACTCTGAGCTAAAATGTTTGGGGTTCTGCTTTATGGGTTCCAATCAGAAGGATGTTCAAGAACCTGATATGCTTTGTTGGGTCCTTGCTTTCATTCTAGGATAAAAATACTCACACAAAGTTTTGTCATCATATTCAACACTAGCTTTGAATTCACACCGCATTTTCTGTGGTTTATGGCAGATGACAACTATTTTCTCTGCCTCAGCTTTCATTCTGCTGCATTAAACAAGACATGCTCTGGTAACCTCCTAAAATAGATTGTTCTTTTCCTTGACTGTGCTAACAAATAATCTCTAGATACTCTTAGATTGGCTGCCACTCACTGAAGAAGGGTGGTCACAACCACATCCGATTTCTCAAGGAGATGGCAGGAACTGCTGGCATGAACACTTCCCTGACACAACTCTCCAGTTGAGTGTTCTAAGATAAGTGTTCGCTTTTTGTGTCACTGCATCATATTGGTAATGATGTTCATTGTGTAGCTGCTGACTACAATTGCATCTTTCTCTTCCTCAGCCACTTCCATATGATGATACCATACACCAATCTTATCAGTTCATTCCTTTTTAACGGGAATTAACACTTAATTTTTAACACATTTTTTTTGTCTCACCAGTTTTCTGTTTTTTCCTGCCCAAATCATTAATAGAAAACACGAAACAAAGATTAGTTGCAAGAATAATATTCCAGAATGTCAGCTGTAACCTTCCTCAGCTCAGTATTTTGCATTCAACTCTACACTGTTTCCCCCTGTGCTTGTCCTTTACCTCCATTGAAATTGTCCTAAATTCTACCCTTCTCCAGAATTGCTAACAATTTCCATTTCAGGCACATCACTAAAGTCCATTATACAGTATCAGCAATAAAACATTTCCTTTACCCAGAGCATCGAGCATCTCAAAAAAGGCAAACACCAACTGCCAGTATTAAGCTTACATTTGATGTCACATCCCTGTCTTTAGAAAAAGAGTCTGAAGTATAACCTAAGAACCGTTGAAAATAGCAAGCCTGCATTTTCCTGGAATACAACTTTTTCTTTGCCTTTTCCGAAGCATTGACTATTTCTAAGAAGTGGAAGAATTGCCTTAGTTTTTTTCCTAGACATCTGGTATCATGTTGACTCTCACAACTGCAATTTCATGCCCCCCTTCTTTCAGTTTTCAAGTCTCGGATCTTAGAGAACGTGCAGCTCTTGACCTTTCCAGTAGCTCACTCGAGGTAATTCCCATTTGTCCTTCCAATTACTTCCAATGTCCTCTCCCCCTCCCGCCTTTATCATCTCTGGGAAAACAACAGCAAAAACCTGATTGTAAACATCAGTTATATTTACGTAATAGTGACCCACGGCGAGCATAAAAATATAGAAAATATAGCCGGACTTGGATGAGCTTTTATCCAGGTCAAACTCCCCTCAAGCAGCCTGGGCTCAAGCCGTACGATGATGGGTTTACCACTGCACCGGTTTCCCGGAGATTACCAATCTCTGGATTTAGATCCTTATTAGGTTTTACAGCGCGGGATAACCATCCTTTGAAAAGCCTTCTTGGGAGCTGCTCCTTTCGCTCCTCCGACTGGACACTGAGATGTAACGGCGAATCCCGATTTCTGAGATGCGCGCTGAAACCTGCCGGCGGCTACATGCGACCCTGTCCCCTCAGCGCTGCGGCGCGTGCGCTGACACTGCGATACTGCGAGACTGTGCTACCGTGATACTATCTCTCCTCGCCTCCCACGCCCTCCCGGCCGCATTCCCGTTTCCCACTCGGAGACGGCAGGGACGCGCAGCCCCTCCCAGCCCTGCCCGCCCCTTTCCGGCCCCGCCGGCTGCGAGAGGGCGTGGCCCGAAGGAGCGACGGGGCGTGGCTACGGCGCGGCGCTGATGGCCGATTGGGCGAGGCTGTGGGAAGGGGCGTTTCCCACGTGCGGTGGGCGGGGCCGGGCCTCGCTGTGCTCCCTGGGTTGGGGCGGGCGTGGGAGGCGGTGGGGCCGCTCGGCCGAGAGCAGGTAGGGCTGGGGCGGGACGGGTCCCGCAGCTCCACCGGGGCTTCCCGCCCTCCCGCGGCGCGCAGTGGGGGTGGGGTGGCGGCGCAGCGACCGCCGCAGCGGGCGGGCCGAGGCCGGCCTGGCCCCCTCCCCCCTCCCCCGCCTTCTCCCGCTCGTCCGGCTGCGGTCCCGGAAGGTGACACCGCGTCCTCCGGCTCCGACCGCCCCCCACCGTGTGAGCGGTGCCTGCCCGTCTCTGGAGAGCTCCGAGCGACTGGAGCCAGTAGCCTGGGGAGCTCGGAACCCGAAACTGGCCGCCTGTGAGAAATGGTTGTGCAGCGGAGGGGATACGGGGTCCGGAGCATCTCTCCTGGTAGGAGAGAGACTGCGGGAGCTGAGGCTGTTTAGTCTAGAAAAGGCTGAGAGGGGATCTCGTTAGTGCATATAAATACCTCAGAGGCGAGTGCCGAGAGGGTGGTACCAGACTCTTTTGGTGGTGCCCAGTGACAGGTGGAGGAGCAATGGCCATACACTGAAACACAAGAAGTCCCACCTCAACATGAGGGAGAACTTTAGGTTGAGGGTGGCAGAGCAGTGGAACAGGCTGCCCAGGGAGGTCGTGGAGTTTCCCTCTCTGGAGACATTTCAAACCTGCCTGGACGCATTCCTGTGTCACCTGCTCCAGGTGACCTGCCCTTGGCGGGGGGGGGGGGGGGGGGGGGGTGGTGTGTGGACTAGATGACCTCCAGAGGTCCCTTCCAGCCCTAACAATTCAGTGAATCTGTTATGCTGTGAAAACGCTGCTGTGTTGCAAGGGGGCCCCGCGCACCTGAAAAACCAGTCTTGAGTGTACCTACATCCATGTAAAGTGTCTGCCACTCCTGCTGTCAGTGTCATGGAGTGGGCAGGTGCGGTATGTGCAAGAGACTTGTCCTCTGAATTTAGTTTTTCTTCCTGAGCATATCTGAGTACATGGTAAGGAGTCTGTTATATGTGGTGGCTGTCAAAAATGGCATCACATTTTTGACAGGTTCAGCTCTCAAAGCCCTAGCACAACTGTATGTTGTCACTTGAAGTGCTTTAGCATTTCCAAGTTTTTTTAACCCTTGCAGAAAAGCTTTGTATTTGTGCTTTAACACAAATTGCAGATTACAGGCTCTGGAGTCCATGAAGCAGTTGAATCTTGTATTATACAATGGTTTTTTTTCTGTATGTATGCAGAGGTACTGTGCATTCCTGTGTAATGTGTGGATACCAGGAAACCTGTGCTTGCTCTCCTGTTTTGTTAACAAAAGTGTGTGTGCATCTGATGGCTCCTTCAAGGTTTGGTTTTTTTTTCAGTGATTTTTTTTTTTGATTTTCAGATATACTTCAGTTGGAAGAACGTATGGCTGGCAAGAAGTAAGTATGATACTTGCTGCTGTGCTAAACTATGCTTCATGTTAGTCTGGCAATACTATGAACAGAAGAAATTATATCTTTCATCAAATCTCTCTAACAGTTTCTTTCTCTCTAAACTCCTCTTACTAATACAGGAAAATTGTTGCTCTTTTGGAGGACCTTCCATTCCACCAGGGCTTCCCATGTGAATCTGTGTGTCTTGGGTATTGTGAATTCCTCAGGCAGTTGTGTTTTTGCTTACAACAGAAGTCGTCATGAGGACAGTGTGCGTCTGCCTTCTCCGTTTCTTTGAAATAGTTTTCCACCCTTTGCTGTCCCTTTGCCTTCCAGGTTTGCATGTGTGGTGTTAACTAGTAGTGATGCTCTTACACCTGAGGTAGCAGCCTCTGGAGGTCGTCATGGGTGCAGAACATATTGTTGACTTGGCATTGTGTGTTTCAGTCCTGTGTCATGACATGATAATACATTTTTCGAGTCAGATTTCGCGGTTAGATTGGGGGTGTTGACTCTGCTGAGCACATGTGAAACCATTCTTCATGGAGTTAGGTCAACGTGTGCATTGTAGCACTTGGCTCTTCGTGTCACCTGCCAGACAACACAGGTTGTTTCCCTGCCTGCTTTGCTTTGGCAAGTTCCTGTGCTGAATTTCTTTAACTTGTGTGACAGATGGTATTCTGGCCTTTGGCCCCTAAGACAGAAGGATTCCCTGGATACTTGGACAGGATCTGTTCTGTTCAGTCTACTTTCCTGTGTGCAGTGAACAGTCCTTTTTGTATTAATTTTTAAATGGCTCTGTTGATTTCTCCTTCCAGCGACTTAGTCATTGTACTTGACAAACCTCACCTCTTCCCGTTGCCATCTGCTCAACTGGGTCTGGCTGTTTTCATTGTGTTTCTTTTGGTTCCTCAGTGTTGAACTGGTAGCGCTGTGCAAAAAGCTTATAATTTCTTTTGTGTCTTTTCCAGCCTAACAAGTTTCATATTTTTTCCCATACTCACTTATTGCTTGTTCCTTTGTGCATTTTGTGAGAGTGTCTGATGTGCTGTATGTGAAAAACTGCTGTGGATTCATGTGTTTTACGAAGCTTTGTTTGGTTGTGCCATAGCCTCTCAAAAAATATCAGGTGGTAACAGATTTATTTCATTGTTGCCCTTCAAAAGAAAGTTAATTAGTGACTTGCAGCTTAAAAGACTTTCTTGTCACTCATACCAGAAAGGGGTTGCTGTCATGTGCATGAGAGCTATAAAGCCATGAAATTGTAAACTCCAAACTTTTACCTACTGTGAGAAAATAGTAATTGAAATAATTAGTGATATTATTTGCCTTGTTAAATGTAAGAACACATAAGCCAATGCAATTTGATAATGCCATGGGAAAAAATAGTCCTGTCCTTCCCAGTGGTCTCCTCCTTGATCTTCCCTTTGTGCCAGCACATGAATTGGTACAGCGGTATAAGACTAAGGAAATAAACAAGTTAGAGAAAAATGAGCATTTTTCTGTGGATCTCTTTTTCCAGCTTGAGGACAGGGTGAACTATGTATGATGTGCTAGAAATGGAGGTTTAGTTCATTTCCTTCAAGATCGGCATCTGTAATATGCTGCTAAAATGTCTTTTATATCAGCATGTAGATTGGGGGAGGCTTCCAAATAGTGTGATAAATTTATTTTGGGAAATACTACAGTAAATCTGTTCATATAGCTTGCTGTGCGTTAGGTGCAAACACCAAACTAAGTCTCAGACAGACTAATTTTTTTAAATTTCTTGTATTTACTTATGTATAAATTAAATAT
Organism: Neodrepanis coruscans; assembly: GCA_013400695.1. Classification (NCBI taxonomy): domain Eukaryota; kingdom Metazoa; phylum Chordata; class Aves; order Passeriformes; family Philepittidae; genus Neodrepanis; species Neodrepanis coruscans. The sequence goes on from VYZS01045142.1 coordinate 25,431, forward strand.
AATAAAAACAAACATTCCTTGAAGCCCCATGAGTTCCTTCTGTCAAGCAAATTAACTGAGAGAAGAGCACTGTGTAGCAATCTCCAGAATAAAAATGTAATTTGTTTAGTAGAAGCATTACTTTTACCCTGAGTGCTTAATAATGATAATTCAACATGCAGAATTGCAATTTTTCAACTGTGAGATGTAGTCTCCCATAGTGCAGTAATGCCTATTTCTGTTAAGAATTTATGGTTTTTGTTATTTAATGAATTTGCCTGAGGAAATGTCTTAAAAGTGGTGGCCAGCTCTCCTCTGATCCATAGCCATCTCCTTTGAACTATAACTGGGATGTAACCTGGGTTGGTTGTGGCACTATAATGTAAGTCTATGACACTGTAAACTGTGTGGCCATTTAGTCTTTATTCTCTCTCCTAGGTTGCTGTAAGGCCTGAAAAGTTGACTGGAAACAACACTGGGGTGGAGGTTGCAACACTGGTAAGTGTGCTATTTTAAAACACGGAGGAGAGAAGCTGGGAAGAAGAGAGAGGAGCTGGTATGAAATGGTGGGTCCCGGAGTGAATCACTTGGTGATGAATTGTCTGCAGCTGTGTGTGGGAAGACTAAAAGCTGAGAATTTTGAAAGAGGAGAGCGCAGTAGCTGGTAGCATGTTCTTGCTCACTGTGGAGGAAAGGAATATGCATGCAGAGTATGAGGACAGATACTTGGTGCTCCACGCTTTCGTACAGTTGTGAAACACACTAATCCATTTATCATCGCTGTGTGTTTTGCTGATTATAGTATTATTATTTTCTTTACCACCCAAGTGGAAAACTGGGGAGAAATAGGATGTTTTCCATTAATAATGTACAAGTTTAGTGATGGAAGTCAAAACCAGAAGCTGGCTAACCTTTGACACCATACTCTTCTAGCTTTTACTAATTAGCTTTATTAGTTTGCAAGAATGTAATGGTAGTAATGGTTTATTTTTACAAAAATGAAAGATTTTAGTCTGATTTCACGTTTTACCTTACTACGATAGAACCAATTTGAAGTATTTCTAATGAGGTTATTCATAATTTTTTATTTTTTCTTCTAAAGTGGCTTTCTAGAAGATGACCATAGAGGATCTCCCAGAACCTTCCTTAGAAGGAGATTCCTTCACTGAAAGAGAACGGTTTGTGTTCCCAAACTCTGAAACATCCGTTACATTTTCTGTTGCTGCAGCACCAATGCCTTTGGACTGTGGTATGTACTTTTAAAAGAAAATGAGTTTATGATCAGCAGAAAATAAATTAGAGTTTTTTTAAGAAAAGCTATCCACTCTTAATTTATTTCTTCTTCTCAGAAAAAGTTTTCTACTTGTTAAAGGAGATAAAACGTGATGACTCACACTTTTCCCATTTTTCTTAATGCATATCTTTTAAATTATATCTTTTCTTTCTTAAAGTTCTATTTGTGTGGTCAGATGCTTGTAGGATTTTTAACATCTCAATGTAGAACTGCATATTGTGTTAAGATGTAAAATTCCAGTAAGTAAGTGAAGTTCACTTTTATCACCTTTAAAACCCCTGGAGTTACACTTTTTCTTGTGCTTTCAGTATGTAAACAAAGGACTGTAAGGGAATATTTCTGTTGGAAGTGTACATGTTTGTGGTGGTTAAAGGGCTGTTAAATGAGTGGTAGAAAATTATTGTGAGAGCTGATCACTGATACTCACTGTAATTTGAGTGTAAAACTGTCGATTTGTTTTCACATGTATAAACCATAACCAGGATATATAATATATTAAAATATCACTTTAGATAAGAACCTTCATTAATAGCTGCAATTATCATGCCTTTGAATGTTGCAGAAGTTTTTAATAGCATCTACACACCTTAAAAATTACTGTCTCCTCTTCTTTCCCATGCATTGATTAGAGCAATGAGCTGTATTGAGGAAAAATAAATGCATATAATGTTCTGTGTTTGATAGACTCAAAACAGTCAAGACCCATTTTAGAAGTTAACACAGGTTGGGAATGTAAGTGTTCCCTATCATATATTTTGGTGTATGAACATGTGTCTTTACCTGGTTCAGCCCTGTTCTCATAACTTATCAGTCCTAGTCTACTGAGAGTACTGCCATGATTTATTCCATTCTCCTTTTTAGCCCTTTGAAAAAATTTACACTTGAATTTTTTAAACGTTGCTGTGTTGTGATACTTTCCAATAACACTATAGTGTCACTACTATCTGTTTACTCAGTCTGTGTCTGCTCATTGAGTGAAAAAGTTCTTCTTAAAGGAGGCTCCTGTTGCCTGTGTAACTGTAATGTTACTGAATGTGGATAAAAGAGGTTAAACTGCCACAGGGAGAGATTCTTGGTCATGACAATCAGTGCATTTATTTTTTTCTTTGTGCAGTTCAGCACTGTAATCAATACATGGGAGAGGTAGAGGGCAGTGTTTTAAAGTATATAGATGCCATTGTCATCCTTTCATGGAACTCTGTTTTAACAGATTTTCTGTAACGTTGCTTTGATTTGCAAAGACTCCAGCTGATCACTTAGGATGGTTATAATTAGTACTTGGTATANATAGACTAAGAATGAAATGATCATTTATCTTGTTGTCTAGTTGTCCGTTTACTTCATAGCTTTCAGCCGTGATTTATGTGGAAGGTAAATATTAGCAGATAAATCAGTAGATGTGTGTCAATGCATGGGACATAGGGAAGAAGCACTTGTAGTGCTAAGAGATAAGGGGTTTGCTTTTTTGTATGCCAGGTGCTGATAAAAATTCATGTTTAATATCACTGAAGTTGCCCTCTTTTTCCATTCTTGTTGAATCAAGGCAATACAGTTAGGGGAACTCTAAACAGCCAGGAAGGGAGCTCCCTATGTGCTTGTTTCTGTTAATTGAATCTAGAAGTCAGGTATGCTGTTTTTGAGGGAAGGTTGGGTGATCCATTCAGGGGTGGTTTATACCATGCCATACCCAGATGGATGATGCTTTACTTTGCTTAACCTGTAAGTGTTGTCTGGAAGCCACGAATCTGCAACTGATATGAGCTGACACTGCACATTTATCTGAAACCTTTTTAAAAGGCAACTCCCTGTTAGCTGCAGTGGGGGTAAAAGTTCAGTGTTTGCCATGATTCAGTCATTTGCTCATGGCAGTAGATTCTGCTTCCATTCCCTCTCCTCATAGCCATTGCTATCGAGATTATTTCATATAGTTTTCCAGAGTTGGAATAAATTCTACAAATTTAAAATAGAGTATGTGTATATACATGCACACACATACACCTGTAAGTAACATGACATGTACTTTTACAATAAAAGGTGTTTTATACACTTTGAGTTGCTTGAACAAACATGAGGCTTAACATTTTCCAAAGTGTATTTTTTTTTCTGGTCTTCGTTTGATGCCTTAATTTTGGAAAGAGTTTTGTTACCTCCAGCTGCCATCAGCTGGGATTGATACATTCATGAAATATCTGAAAATAATGGAGACCATAAAATGCCTTCCTGATTTGAGCATGTGTTTATATTTTGGTATGTTTTATGTAAATTGTGATGGAAGAATAATAAGAAAGAAGAGACATGTTTTGTAGCATATGGAAAAATCATGTACACGTTTGATCACTGAGAGATCAATAGGTTTGTCTGTGCTTGGGAACAACTTAGAATCTGTAGCTGTTGGCTGGGTTGAATAACAGAAAACCCTTATTAGCATAATCACTTGTTACTCCTTGCTTAAAATAAAATCACTCTTGCAGTACCATTGTATTGGTTGCTGATTCAAAGCTTTTTCAGAAGTATAAAGAAGGCCTTCCATTAAGGGAAAAATATGCCAAATATTAAAGAAAATGTTCTAAATTAGTTCAGCATTCTGATCTTTCCAGTGTTAAGAGTAGCAAAGTGATTCTCTCTGCTATTCTTTGCCTCAGCTTGAAAAACTAGATGCATCTTAAAACTCAGGATGGTACTTAATGATTCCTTAATTTTTTAACAGAGTTTTCCTTCTTCGATCCCAATGATGCAGCATGCCAAGAAATACTTTTTGACCCCAAAACATCAGTTTCTGAATTGTTTGCTATCTTAAGGCAGTGGGTTCCACAGGTCCAGCAGAATATTGATATTATTGGGAATGAGGTGAGATATAAATGAAGAACCTTGAATGCTTTCAGTGTTAAATATTGTGTTGACAACAAATAAAACCATTGAGAAGCAGAATTAATCACAAATGCAGATACAGTTTCTACCTTTTAACAAGTAGTGACTGATCATGTCTTTTATTCCACATGTTGTCAGCTTTCATTTGGAAAAAGAAAGATGGTGGATAAAAATTCAATACATTTGCATAGATAGTATAAACAGTTTTTCTTCTCAAGTTGTATAGAGACCCTTCACCTTGGTGTTTCAGCTTCCTACTTAGCAGTAATCCCATAGTCCAATATATGAAGTTAAGGTGAAGCCTGACCTTAAGGTAATGTTTCCAAGGCACAAAATGGGTTAGAAACTGAAATGTTTTTGCAACACACAATAAACTTTCAGAAGACACTTTTGTATCTAGTAATTCCATCCTACTTTCTTATTTTTCTGGATTACAGGCTTTTCTGGACATATAGGAAAGTATAGTAAAGATTCTTCTTACCTTAGTATAACTAGGGTCTTTTTCTAGGGTTGGGGGTGTGAGGAGTGGGGTGGGTGTTTCTGAGACATCATATAACAAGGGGAGAGTTTCATAGATGAAAGTAATTTTCCTGTTGTTTGCTAGAAGGAATAATATAAAAAATATTTAAAATCTGTAAATAATGAAGATAATGATACACATATAATACTGCTTGTGTATGTTGCTCAGTTCTGTAGTTACAGTCTCTTGTGGCAGGCTTCTTTGTTATTAGTCATCTGAAACAAATTATGAAATACTACTGATGTAGTAGATATACCAGAGCTAAAATGTGCTTGTTTTCCACTTGCCTGTCAGATCATTAAGAGGGGTTGCAATGTGAATGACAGAGATGGACTGACTGATATGACTCTCTTGCATTACACTTGCAAGTCCGGGGCACATGGTATTGGTGAGTAAAGAATTGTCATTGTAGATGTAAAAACCTAGTTAATTCACAATGGCTAATCCCAGTCACTGTTACAGAACTTTTCCTTGCGGTAGATTTTTTTTTTTAAGTGCTTGGTTTTGTCTCTTCTAGTGGCCATCAGGAAGGAAGGTACAGAACTGCAGCCCAGTTATGGCTGTGGCTGTTGAGAGTAAGTTGAGTTAGTGGTGCAGGTATTGCTAACAATAGTATCACCTGAAATACATATTTTACATAGCAAAAGCAGTTTCAGGCTGAGGTACAAACTGCAAGCTAAGCTATACTTTTCTAGAACTTTTAGATGACTGGCTGGTTTGTTTTGTTTCTTTCAACCTGTTAGTGTCAGAAGAGACCAATAAACTTTGTTTGAATTATTATGATTACAAATACTATAAAGGAGCGCATATTTAACTCTGTTGGAACATGTTTGATAGCTTTTCCATGTTGTTACTTTTTGGTTGACCTGAACCCACTGGTCCTCTGAGTTCGAAGTAAGTTTGAGTGAGGTCTGGCATAGGTTATCTTTTTTCGTGTTGCCAGATCTTTTAACATCAACTTCAGCATCGTGATTTTTTTTGTCTTTCGTCATATACTAAAATTCCTGGGTTTGATTGCTGACATGTTATTTACATTAGAGAAAAACAGTTACACGCTGTAGTAGAGATTCAGCCCTTTATGATGTAAGACAAAGATTTTTGCATCCTAATCCTAAAAAGAAAGGTGTAGTAATTGTTCTGCTGAGAGCTTGATGGGTTTAATGTACCGTTTTGTGTTACAGATACATTTTTTGAGGTCAAATGAATAGATCACTGATACATATTTTATCTTGCAGGTGATGTTGAAACTGCTGTAAAATTTGCAACACAGCTTATTGATTTGG
>VYZS01045158.1:883-15313 GCA_013400695.1 Neodrepanis coruscans
CAGAGAACAATCTTTTCAATGCCCCTGTTATTTACTTGTCAGAATCAGCAGGCTGATGAATATCCTTAAAAATTTGGACCTTAAGAAAGGACCCTTCATCCTTCAGCAGATCTGAGCAATTCTGCAGCATGAGCTTTGGCCTTCAGTTGCTCATATTTCAAGAAGCTAGTTTCATTTATTGCAAAGAGCAACCCAGGGGTATTACCAGAGAACACTCCATAGCACCAGCACACTGGCAATCTGTGCAGTTGTGGAGACAACAATGCCTATACTGCATACACCTCAAGCAAAAGAGGGGTTATTTCTCTTGCTTAAAAAGACCTGAAAAAACAGGTTTTTCAGTTAAGTAAGAAATACACACTCACACACAAAAAAACCCCGAAATCACAGACACACACACACAAAATTACATGCAAATTTAAGTAAAAAAATTCTTCAGAAGTGCAGGGTATCACTGAAGATCCACGGGAGATCTGCTATTTTGACTACTTTGTGATTAAAAGCCCACAAAAAACTATGGAAAGACACCTGATGACTTAAATGAGCTTTGGATCAGCTGTAAGGGCATTTCTTCATCTATTCACTGAGACTGTTATATACAACAGTAAATAAGTTACAAAATCAAGGAAATGGCAGCAATGAAGACTTATTTTTACTAACAAGTGTGAAGAGCTTTCTTATGGATAGTATAATTTAACAACTTAGCTATATGATATTCCTATGATAAACCAAATTTTAAAAAAATACAGATACAACTGTATAATCTAAATAAAATTTTTTACGTAAATATATATAGATCTCTTATAAAATTACACATTCAGTGAGATGCTGCCTGTACAGCAACCTCCACCAGCAAAATCCTGAGCACTCGGCTCCCAGTACTTTTGGAGAGAGCTGAGTTCATGCTGCATTTCTTAGAGCACACAGACACACCTTATGTTTTCTACCAAGGAAGCCAAGGGTTTATAGATTCAGGCTATTCCTCACACAGCTGGAGAGTGCTGAGCAGCAAAAACAATCGCACACTATGCACTGGGAATGTATGCCAAATATCATGTCAAAAAATACTTGGTAAAACTGTTTGGATCCCTTGGCGTAAAGGTTTGGGTCTTATTCGGAACAATGTCACCTAAACTCAGTAGCTAACCTATGCTAAGCTAAAGAATACAACCTGATTGCAAGGAACACACGGGCTTTTAAGTCACTGTTTGTCCTGTGGTTTGAGCGCTTTTTTGAGATCAGAGTAGAAATTGGCCAGGGTACTGGACATGGCAGTGTCTACTGCAGATTGTGGCAGCATCCCCCGCAGCTCAGTCTGAATGTAACCTGTCAGAAGACTGTGGGTGGGACAGTCCTTGAGAGGGACGCAGAACCAGCCACAGGGGTGATTGAATCCACGGACAAAGCTCGGTCTCACCTCTCCATAGTCGAGGCTTACACCTGTCAAGGAAAATAAAAAATGACAACAACAAAGAAGGTAAATCAATATAAGAAAAATAAAAAAATAAAGGTGCAGTAAATTTGAAATATACAAGCTTCTGCTTGGAGAATTTAGCAGAAGGGATAGACATATTTGTAGTTTCTTGGGTTTTTTTCATGGATGAAAATTGCTCTTCATCCAAACTCCACACCAGACAGGAGAGCAAAAGCAAAAATTCAGATATTACAAAGACATTGACTAGAATCAAGTTGTTACTCCTCCCAGTTGGCTCTGAGCTGGAGGACTCAATTTGTCTCTCCCAATCCTGTCCCACAGTTGACATAAGTGGAACCTGGCATGCAGTGTTGGCCCATGGGTAAGCCAGTAACTTGTACATTTCTTTCGATCTGTTAAAACACTTCGACTTTAATTGTAGAAGACCACCTTACAGCACTTTTGGAATGTTTGCTGCAGAACTAGACTAAATATAAATCAAATCTTAAGCCAAGCAGCTGTTGCAAAACAAGAAGAGGTAAGTGGTAGCTTACCACATGTTAGAAGCCCATCTTCATAGCTTGTGGTGTAAGAGAAATCAACAAATTCCCTCGGTGCTATGATGTTCCAGAGCTGGCCAGCAGTCGTATAGCGCATCACACAGCAGTTCTTGATGAGTGGAAGAGTAAAGAGGGTAAGAAAACAAAAATATCATAATGAAGACAGGGAAGTTTATGCTTTTAGGCAGCTAGAACTTTTTACAAAGGCCACAGCCTCCGTCAACTACACTGTGCAAACAGATTCAGGGAGATCTTAATGGCTGCACCATTTTCAGTCTAAATGCTTGAAGTTGTGAGGACTTGTGGAATACAACTGAGACCTGTGGGAAGCAGAGAATACCTGGCACCACAAGGGTTTAAAGATCTAAAACTAGAGAACTGTGTCACATCTGGGAACTGAAAGCCATGAGGCTGTTATGTCTATTAACTATTACTTAAGAAGTCTGAAAGGATCATGAACAAATTGAAAGAGGACTCTTCTACTTTTAATCTGCCAAGTGAAAAATAAAACAGAATGTGAACATTTAAAACAGCCTTCAAAACAGGCTTTCTCATAGGACAACACTTTGTATAAATTTTAGAGAATAATTAGCAAAAATACCTTGTCATACAAATCTTCCTTAAGAGGCAGAGGAAAAGACAAGCCAGATACCGAGATAAGGGGATCTGAAGTCATACTGAACGTATGCAGTAACCAAGGAAAAGCTGCCAGTTCTTCTGTCAACTTTAATCCTACCTTTCTTTATTTAGTCCTGACCCACAGTCTAAATTACTTTGTCTCTCAGCACAAAGCTGTGCAGGCCCTCCAGGAAGAGGAAGCTTCTGTTTATGGGACTGTTATTATTGTTTCTTGTGGAACAGAAGAATAGAAGCAGTATGAAAAGGTTTTGGCATATACAATATTACACTGTAGCTCTCTCTATATGAATTTTATCAGAGGCTACCAGAACTTCCAGGTCAAAGAGAATTGTGATTGACTCCTTTATTTTTAGCAGTGATGGAAAGATGTATTACAAGCTTCAGAATAGGACTGTGCTGCCAGAAAGATGCACACAGCATTTACACACAGTGCCCTATATGCAGGCTGAAAAATGTTACTATTTATTGGAATTACTGCTCTGCTGTATTGTTAAATTCATATATTCATCTATAAACCCTTAACTCTTAGGAATCTAAACAAGTCTTCACCTCCTCAAATGTTTCCAATATGTCCATTGAAGTCATTAAGCTGTCCCAGTCCAGCCTAAAGGGTCCAGGGCGAATATGATCCACTATTCTGTTAGTAACATCTTCCACCACTCCTTGAGCTTTATAGCTAGAAAAAAACATGTTTAAATTTAAAAGTGAAAAACTGTTTATATTCCATTAATTTACAACATTACACTTCCATGAACACCTTGATACCCGCAGGTACAGTCAGTGAACAACTGCATCAGAAAAACACTATAGAAAAATACCTATGGGTACATCTCTTCTTCTCCACAATAAATGGTATTCTGAGAAACCATGTCCTTTTTCCTGCAATCAATATTTTCTAAGTGGCAAGCTCCTTCCTTAGATAAAAATTACCCTGCTTATTTCTCTATGAGTTTGTCATTTTGCTCCTCTTGCTGGGCTAGCAAGGGAGTTCAGCAGGGATAAGTAACACTAAAAGTAAAAAGAAAGAAGACCAGATATACAATGGGGAAAACATTTCTCATAAAGCAGAAGTAACAGCAGCAAAACCAAGACAATGAGAAACCACATTATGCTTTAGTGGCATGTAAGAGTAAAAAATAAAATAATCTGGTATTAAGACATTACAGAACATTCATTTGTTATCAGATATTTTTAGCAGACACCAGAGATTTTGTTTACTTGAGTTACTGGGTCCCCAGTTCCTGAAGATGAATAATCCATCATAACAATTATTTTCAAAATACTTTATATTCATTAAGATGTTCTTTTTAATAGAAGAGAATTAGTCAAACAACAGATTCACCTACTCACTTCTAGAGTTCACCTGTACACACTCATAATTATTTGTATGGGGGCAATCTCAGCTGTACATTTGGAACTGGACAACCATATGAACATGTCAGTACCTTCCAGGTAGGTTTGGAAAGTTCTTTGAACTCTCCTTGATTTCTCCATGTGTACAGACAACCCTGGGGATCGTCACCTGCACATGGCATGTATTTGAACCTTCCTGGCAGTGGTTCAAATACACAACCTGTTGACGACAGTGGGCCTGTGGCTCTGCACACTCCTGGTGTCTGGGGTCACCAACTCTTGCAGATTCAACAGGACTTAAATTCCAGGAGGTTTTTAAGATCCTTTCTACACTATCTTTTCACATGACTTTTTGTTTCTTCAAAGTACTGTTTTCTAGTAACTATTTCTATACCTAAGCCTACAGATACCAACAGAACCCACAGACAGAAACTCACACAGGAAGGGCCTTCGTGTCACTCACAACTTACACACTTGGTATTTTAGTCTACTGCAGGCCCACAAACCCTGTAACAGTCCAAGCCCTGACTGGACTGTCACACAGTAACTCTTCAGATCTACTGAACCCAGACTCCACCCTGTGCTTTCCAGGCCATCATTTCTGGAAAGATGCTGTTGCCCACTTCAGCCAATGGCAATTCTGTGGTATGTTCTACAGATTTCATTGCTTGTTCTTCTAAACACCATGCAATGCTAAAGTATCACAGCATAAAACTACAAAGAAATAATGCAGGCACAATGTAATCCATTTATCTTCTCCTCTGGAGCATCTGTATATCTGTGGGCTGTAGAATTCACAACCTTAATTTTAAAACTCTACAAAACACGTCTGTGGAACCTTAAAAATGCACCCACTCTGCAGGCAAACTTACAGGTATCCACTGAATTCTTCTGATGGTTTACGCCACACAGTTGCATCTTTCTGAAAGAAAACGTAAGATATTAATTGCCAACTGGATACAATTAAGGGTGTCCACAAAATGTTTCAACTTGCCCGAAGCAACCAACTTTACTGTTAACTATGGTTCAGCCCAAAGTGCTCATTGACCTGTGCACCTTTGAACACTTTTCTTCAGGAGGTGATCCTTCAGATATCTTTTACTTGTAATCTTCCACAAAAATCAGACAATTGCCTTGCTCAGTGTCAAATGTCTTTGCAGAAATAGGGCCAAGCCAGTTTGCTATGAAAATCACACAGACCAATGGAACCACATTACCAGGCAAAGCTTTCCAATGAAAAGGCAACCAGAAAGCCATTACGTGGATGCTCCTCACACAGGAAGATCACACAACTCCTTGCTGCACTCCTGTAAGCCATGACCAAACAGATGTGTGCTGATAGTGGCAGAAAAACAAGCTCAGGTTACCCTTTTCTCCCAGATGCCTGACTAGAAGCGTCTTGCAAGCTGTGGTCTATTTATTTTGAAATTACAAAGAGAAAATAAAGAAACCAGTATCTTCTGATTTTTATCTAACTATGAAATGGAACCTCTGTACCAAAATCTCTGAATTTCAGTGTTAAAGAGAGTGCCATATGGCCCTGTTTTATTTGGAATCACGATTATATAAGCACAAAGGACCAAATGTCCTAATGAAGGGTATTGTTAAGTACTGCATCCTAAACTGTTTTAAGATATTTTGGAGCAAAACACATCTCCTTGGGGATAGGTAAAGCTCTGAATGTCTCTTACAAGGTACGGAAACAAAATTCAAAGAAGGGAGGGAAGGAGAAAGAGAGGGAGGAAGGGAGAGAGAAATACAGGAAAAATGGAAGTCTAACTAGAAATTTTACAGAGGTAAAATCTGGGGAGTGATGTGATTTGAAACACTGAGATGCAGGTAACTTCCTAAAGGAATACAGCAGCACTTAATACAGGAATACAATGAACATTTAGTAGAGCAGAGGTGGTACAGGTATATTGCAAGAGTGAAAGGCTTGGATTCTCTATTCCTCCAAGACAGAAAGAATTTGTTCATTTTCCAAATAATCAAGTTGTATTTGAAACTCTCTCTTATCAATGTCTGCTCATGAAGGGAAAAAAAACAACCTGACCATTGTAATCAAATGGCAAAGACAGAAATTTACACTCGGGTGCTACACGGAGATACCCAAATATATTTTCACCTTCTATGCAGGGCAGAACTAGAAAGTGTTCCCAGAGCCCAGAACTGAAGCACCAGCAAGTCTATACAGCTTGTTGAAGCAGGACTGTAAACACTCAGGCATCTCAAAACAAGGGTACAGCAAATTGCTTAAGAAAGCAGGAACTGTGTATTTCCTTTCATGGAAGGAAACTTAGGATAACGTAGAGACTCTGAAGGCAACAGAAATATGCAGCAATACGAGAGAAAGAACTGAGAACTATCTCACTTCTTAAGAGGAAGGCATTTGGAAACTGAAACCTGACAGATGGGTTCATCTAATATTGAGGAAGAGATTCCAGAGGCCAGGAGAGCCGACCTGCAGGGTGTGGCTGGTGTGTCGGAAGTACACGAGCCTCCTGCACTGCTATAGTGCCAATCACTTCACATTTTGCTCTAAGACAAGCCTACAATCCTACACAGCCGGGATTCTCCCCTGAGAGACTTCCCTGAAAATCGGGAGAAGGGAGGACAGGGATTCTCTAAGCAGGAAAAACACACTCAGCCACATCAAGGCGCTCTATCCTACAGGGTGGCTTCACAGCGCCCGCCATACCCAGGTCCAGGAGGAGCCTGGCCAAGCCTTTCACCCCTGTGTGACACGGCCACAACGGGCTCTTCCTGCTTCAGTTTCCCGGGACGCACCGACCGGGAAAAAGCCGCCCGGAGCACTCACGGTTTTCTTCGCCACCCGCCACTCGCCGTCTGCGATGCCGTGGTACCGAACCAGCGTGTTCCGCAGCCTCGAGGACAGCGGGGCCGGATCCGGCAGCGCATCCATCTCCTGCTCTCCCTCACCGAGGTGCCCGATTACTGCCCGGCGGATCAGCGATGCCGCGAACGGCGCGGATGCTCCGAGCGCAAACCACCGCCGCCAGCACGCGCGCGCATCTCCCCCTCTACCCCGCACCGGCCCGGCTCGGTGCGGGTGACAGCTGGTGGCCGTCTGGGGCTCTGGCCGAGAGCCGGGGGTCGCCTGGAAAAGGATCCCGGCCTTTCCCGAAGCCCCGCCGGGAACACGGGACGGGCGCGAACCCGGCCCCGCGCCCCGCCCCGCGCGGTGCCCGCAGCCAATCAGAGCGCGGCCCACCTCCCCCCTTCCCCCGGCGCAGCCAATGATGGCGCGGTCCGCCGGCGTCGCGAGCGTGGGCACCGCCCCCTTCCCCCAACCCCACCCCGGCAATCGCGCGAGCGCCCCGCCTTGTGGCGGCGGTGACGTCACTTGCCGGGACAGCGCGCGCGGCCGCGATTGGGGATGGAGGGAATGGGGTGATGGAGGGGAGGGGGAAACGTGACCCCGGGATGGGCGTGGGACACTCGCCGCTGTCGCCCTAATCCCGTCACCCGCCGTGACGGCACCCAGCCGCGGCGGGGCTGCTCTGCGCCACTCGTGCGGGCGCTTTTGTCGCTGTCGCTTGGCGCAGATGCGCGGGTGTCCCAAAAGATAAATTCCTTGTCGGTAGGATCGCCTTGTTGTCGTGGTTTTAAGCACGGGTGAAAATTAGGCACAGGGCAGCCGCTGGCTCAACCCCCGTCTCCCGCTCCCCCATCCCGCTGGAATGGGGAGGAGGATTGAAGTAGAACGTGTGGGTTGATATGAGAGCGGTTTAATAATCGAAAATAAAAATAACAGTAATAATGGTTAATGATCTAAGGGGGGAAAAGACGCAGTGCACAGTGCAATTCTCACCACCCACTGACCCCATCCAGACTCTGCTTCCCGAACCCAGATCGGCCCCTTCCTAATAATTCCCCCGGCGTGGGGTTCCTTGGTGTGAAATATCCAATTGGTCACTGGTCACCTGTCCCAGCTATGCTCCCTCCCAGGTTCTTGCCAGAGCATGAGGCAAGGAAAAATGCCTTGTCTTAGGGTAAGCGTGACTTAGCAAAAAAACCAAAGCGTCAGTGTTTTACCAAGACATTTTCCCATTCTGAATTAAGGTTTAGGGTTCAACATGCTTCTACAGCAAGATCGAGGGGGAGGTTGATAAAGCCTGGGGAGAAGGATGAACTGTTGCAAAATACGGGGAACATAAAAATTTCTTAAGAAATTATTTTCTTTAGTGTTTTGCGTTTGTGTGCTATCAGGCCTAGGAGCAAGAAGAGAGATTTGCTCTGTGAGACAGCAAGCAGCCAACAAGCTCTAAGTGATGTCCCAGTGTTAGAAAGACGAATTACATGCCAGTATAATTGCCTCATTAAAGTTTAGGCCTCGACATGCTTCATTGTTATCAGACCTAGGGAGAGGTTCTTAAAGCTTAGGAATAAGGATGTCCCACGGAGTGTGGACACAAACAGTGCAGAATTTATGAGCCACAAGGATATTTGGCAGAACCCCCATGATAAGGAACAAACTGGTAAAGGCAACCCAGCCACATTGTGAATTGTGCTGAATCAGCTCTGACTGGGTAAAAGGAAATTCTGTCAGGAGAAGATCGTGACCGACTCACAGCCACCGACTCAGCAAACCTGAGGACTCCAAGAAAGAGAAACACTGAGCATGCACAGCCATTAACACTGAGCATGCAGAGTAATTAGCATGAGAAACAGGGGAACCATTTAACCAATAGAAAAATAGAACACTACTTAAAAAGACTCCTGGATAACTTGTTCCCCGCGACCATTAGCGCCTTTGTTTGCTAAATATGTCATAAACAGTGAAAGGTTTGGCCAGTCGTGGGGCTGACTTTGGGGATTTGCCACCCAGCTCCCCTTTCTGGGCAGAACTGCCAAGAAATCCAGCACGTGCTCTCTGGGCATGATCAGCCTCTCGGACAGCTGGTGCAAGAATCTATTTTGGGACAGCAGTAAACGTGGTACGGAGCACGGCAAGTGTCACACTGAGAAAACCTGAGACACGCCTGCTTTCAATCAACAGTGATTGAGCAGGCTGTTGAGGAAGTGTTGAAGTTTTGGGTTGCTCTGTAAAGCAGCAGGCAGATCCTTCTAGGAAAGGAAAGCACCTGTGGTCAGCCCACAGCTGTGACAAACTTCAAACGTATGTATAACTGCTTTTTTCCTGCAGAATTGCATTGTTCACAGGGCATCACCCAGCTCGGTCCAGCAATCACACTGGGCAACATTTGTGCAAAAAAGGCAAAACTCTTGCAAGGGCAGAAAGATAAATGGTCAAGAAGTAGGTGATTAGAGTGGGGGGGGCAACAGGTCTTTGTGCGGTGATACATTATTCATTTCAGCCAACCCTAGGTCCCAAAGAGAATGTTTTGAACATAGCTGTGCTCTCAATACAGGACTTTACACTAGGCCTTTTGAACTGTCCCTAGCTCCCTTTGCAATTTACAACTCGGTCATTTTTCCTTAATTGAAAATGGGTCTCTAAACAAAGATCATGCTTTTAAGGACATACTAAACAAAAAATGAAGATAACTTACAGACAATCCTTGAAATTTTACAGTACAGAATCAAAGGAGTAGTTTTGAGTTGAAAACGTAGTGACATTACATAATGTATTTCTGCATCTTCCTTCAGACTCCTGCCTGTTACCTTTCTCTGAGTGAAAAAGTGAGCATTTGACCAGTTGCTGAATGCTTTCTTCATTCTTCCCTGTTCTTCCCTTTTGTATCTTCTGGGTTTCCCAGTTTTGCAAAGTGAAGTATCAGTTAAACATGTGAGATAACTGGGGTTCAAGTGATGCTGTACAGGTTTGCTGTGTAATGTTCCTTCACTAGTTACTATGGTACTTAAAGTGCTACTGGCTCATACTTGTGCCTATGTGATAAAAGTGCTGTGAGGAGGTGAATGTTAAATGTTGCCAACAATGCATAGTGGAGCTTTTGCTGCACCTTCCTGCTGATCTCTGTGGCACTTCTCTGCAGCAGTTAACTCGTGAACCACTCCCAAATTACACTGTGTCATGCCCGAGGTTTGCAGTATTGCAGTGGAAGAACATCTGTTCCTCTTTTTACATAACATCTTGCACAGGGGAATTTTGATTATCATAATGGGTGAGACCCACAAACATTGTTGAAAGCCCAAAATACCTCTGCCTCCAAACTGGAAAGTAACTAGATAAAATCGTTTTTGTTTTTGTTTTTTTTTTCCCCTGAAAGTGTCTGCATTCACCTCCATGAAAATGAATAGGTGCCTTAGAATGCCTGATATTTCATGATAGAAATACTGTTGTTTTTCTAAATGTGAGACTTAGTTTTAATTAACCCATGCCTAGTAATGGATTTGATCATTTAAGTTGCTCTTCTGTAGAATTCATAACAAATAGTAAGGAGGACACTTTGGATGGTTTTCAAACACAAGGAGTTGTAGACATTTAACCCTAATGTCTTACTAAGTAATAAAATGTGTGCAGTTAATCAAACACATTGGACAGAGTTCTGCTTTTGCAGCAAAGGATATAGAACCACTATATGCTCACTCCTATATGACACTCAGTAGGCTGGTTCCAATCCAAAACCATATTGAAGTATTTTAATGGATGAGACCTTAATTCCAGGTGCTGGGACAAGAACAAATGACACACAGTTGCCTCATTAAAGTTAATCTAGCCAATTTATTTCTCTTAAATTTAAATGTATTTAGTACCCTTTCCAGGTAAAAACAAGATCTTTGATGTCCCTCCCAGCCTGGTATTATATGATTTTAAAGCTCAGCAGCCTGCCCTTAACAATGTATTTGATAGTCTCAAACTTAAATACAACTTAAACTTTTGTCACCTAGAGAACTGTAAAAAGTTATTGAGAAATCCTGTTCTGCCTAGTATGCACTTTACACCATTATTTGTCCTGCCAAGACTGTTTCTTGATGTTTGAGTTGGCTTGATCATATGGAGATATAGTATTTCCTTTTAGAATTAAATTAATGCATCTCTTCAGAACCAAATCTGAATTTTGGAAATGAAAAGGCAAATTAAAAACCAGTGTTACCAGGCTTCCTCTTTTCTGTTTTTTTTATAGCTAATCTGTAGCTACAGACAAGTTGTGAAGCTGGGAATTTTTTTTTTCATAATTTTCTGCTTCATTAGAAGCTTTCTGCTCTCTACAAGCATTGACTAAGGCTTTTGCAATTAGTCATCAGAGAATTCCCACGCAGAAGTCTGGAGATAATGGCTCATGGCTTCCTTTATTCTTTTTGACATCTGCATCCCTTTGACTGATGGGTTGGCAAGAGACCTTAGACAAATTTTCGAGAAGGAAAATGTAACTATCACATTGCTTATGTAACTATGTAATTATCACATATTGCTTCACAGTTTTGAGGAAAAATCAGCGTTCTCATATGAGATTTTTTTATCTGTTTTATGGTGAATAGCCTACAGTGTATCAGTATGGGATGATTACCAAGGTAGTCCGACATAGTTATCCTGAGTCTTTTCTAGTAGTTAGGCAATTATGAAAAGTAGCTGCAGTGTCTGTTCTGACATGTGTTCTGTTGTACAGTTCTATTTCACATATCACTAATGAATTTTGGTGGGTTTTTTTCAGATTAGTAATTTCTGTAGGATGTTGAAGAGTGGTGTGATTGGTTGATCAACCCATTTATCTGTTCCTAGAGTAGTGCTCAATTTGATCATAAATAATGTGTTTATCAGTACTATCTTCTGACTCAGTTTTCTCAGTTTTTCTGAGGGTTTTTCTCTCTTATCTCGGTTTTCCTGAATTTGTTATGATGCTCAGTGTTACCAGGACATTAGATTTAAACCTACTTGAATCTGCCCACTGGTGTGGGAGATCTTAGTCATTTCAAGCAATGAAGAGTACTTACAACTGTGAATATAGCTCAAAACATTGTTGGATTGGGGTCTTTTATCAGATATTAAATTACTTTTAACTGTGAAAAAGTTCTCTCCAGAACTCTCAGAGTTCTGCAGGTTTGGAGCCTTTGCACTGGCATCAAGTTTTGTGACTTTCTAGACCAAGGCCATCTGTGATGCACAAAATACATGGGCTTTATAGCCCTTTGAAACTTCTTCACTGCAGATGCATAGAATCTAGAGAATGGCTGAATGACTGAGGCTGGATGTCATCTGGTCCAACCACCTGCTCAAGCAGGGTTGCCTGGAGACAGCTCTCCAGGCTTTTACCACCAGATGGCTTTTACCACCTCACTGGACAACCTGTGCTAGTGCTTGGTAACTCTCACAGTGAAAAAGAGGTTACTTATGTTCGGGAGGAACCTCCTGTGTTTCAGTGTGTGCACATCACTTCTGGTCCTGTCACTGAGCACCACTGGAAAGAGCCTGGCTCTGTCCTATTTGCAGCATCCCTTCAGGTGTTTATAGAGATTGGTGAGATCCCACTGAGACTTCTCCCCCAGTGCTGGACCAGCATTCCTAATGTGGCCTCAGCAGTACTGAGGGGCAGGATCAGCCCCCTTGACCTGCTGGCAACACTTATAACATGGCCCAGTTACCAGTAGAGCACTTTGCTGGCTCACATTCAACTTAGTGTGCACCAGAACAAGCTGCTTCCCAGCTGGGCAGCAACCAGCCTGTCCTGGTGCCTGGGGTTGTTCCTCTCCAGGTGTGGGATTTCGCTCTTCCCCTTGTTGAACTGCATGAGGATCCTGTCAGCCCCTTCCTCCATCCTGTCCAAGTCTCTGGATGGCAGCAGGACCTTCTAGTGTGTCCTCCCAGTTTGGTGGGTGCCCTTCATCCAGATCATTAATGAGGGTGTGACACAGGTTCAGACCCAGTATTGACACCTGAGGGACACTGCTCTGACCAGACTTTGTGCTACTGACCTGCACCAGCCCCCACTATCTGGACATCCAGCCAGTACTTCACCAACTTGTTTATGAGGATCTTGTAAGAAATCCTGCAATTACTTTTTTTCTTCAATTGACTTCTAAGATTTCCCCACCACCACCTTTTTAACTACCCAATTCATGTTCACTATCAGGAAAATAAAACACAAGTATCCACATTTGCAACTCAAGTGTGAATAGAACAGTTGAAAGTTGAACTTTCAGAAAAAGCTGCTCAGGAAAACCATGGTCTTGAAATGTCCTGGACAGAGCATTCTGCAAGTGGTACAGCAGGTCTGATGCTTAACTAAAACAGTTTTGTTTCAAAAGCTTCTGCTGACTCATCTGAAATGGCCTAGAAAATTTCTCACTAAATAATAGACCAGCAGAAGTGTTTTGCTCTTAACCACTACTGGTGTTTTCAGTCACACTAGCATAGCATTTCAGCTGGCAAGAGAACTGCTGGAGAAATCTGAGTTTCTTGGAAGAACAGGCAGTGAAATCTTGAGAGCCTATTTCTTGCTAAAAACATGCACAAATATTGTTCACTCACAAACCGTCACATGAGCCACTAAATCTAAGTGACTACCCATCTGTGGTAGGAGACTCTTTCAAATCCAGCATGGGCAAAATGTTTACTTCTTAGAAGTATGTCACAGGAATGAAGAAAACAGGTAACTTTATTTTGCTGTTGGGCAGTTCAGTCAGTGGAGCCTTTCTAGATACTCATCTGGTTAGAGATTCTTGCAATTTTGTTAAAAAAAATAGACAACATTGAAAAAAAACCCAAACAACAAAACAACCAAACAAACAAAAAATAAGACCCAAAAAAATCTTTGTAGAAAACCTCAAATATTATTCATGTCTGATCTTCAACAACTTACTCAAATTCTTTTGCTGGATTTGGGAAGTGTACGATGTCATGCCCTTTCAGCAGAGGGCAGTGGAAAATAAGTCTTTATTTATTTTCTACTGCTTGGCCCACATAAAACTACAAAAATGGCATTAGGGTTTCATGTTTGTTTGCTCAATATGAGCTATATCAAATCAGCTGGCGTGACCATTCCCTGTAAATGCAAGTAAACCCAAGAGGCTGTGCCTGTATTCTCAGCAGTCACGCACATTACCAAATGTAACTTTCCAGATGATGAGAAGTGTAGCTAATAACCTTGCATTATTCAGTGGTAGCATTTTTCTCTGCTAATGAGTGAGCCAAACTAGAGTTCAGCTCACTTCTCACATAATCGTTTTCAAACTAATATATTTAAGTAAGAAAGGAATGTAGGTGAGAAGTCAGTGCCTTAGGCAGATCTCGATCAAGGGAAGAGTGTCTGGAAGACAGAGTGGCCCATCACCCCTGTGATGAGACCTGGGTAGCTGGCAGAATTTCTTTCCATGGAATGAAGTTGTTGCAGAAATTCGTTGGACTGCAAATTGATGCTGTTTCAAGCTGCAATGCTGTTTAGGGAAGGAGTGGTGGTCTGGAGCATCACCTAGGCCAAATAATGCTCAAAAAACAATCCCTTCACAAACTAGAAATTGTACCTCTTGGGTTTTTTCTTTTTTTTTTTCTTTTTTTTTTTTTTTAATCTGCTTTTTTCGTTT
>VYZS01045183.1:2479-15688 GCA_013400695.1 Neodrepanis coruscans
ACCGAGGGTATTGGCCCTGGCCCCAGGCACAGAGCATCTATCCCCATTGCTCTCCTGACTCTCCCCTCGAGACCTACTTTTACTGGGAGAGGCAAGGTAACCTCACCACTGAAAATAGCTGGGACGGCAGCCAGTGGAGATTAATGGCATCATTAACGGACCCAGTTTATTTATAGGTTTAAAAATGCTTCAGACCTGCAAACTGAGCAGAATTGTTCTGTGTAACACAGGGACTGACAAGTCTCCTGCTTTAGCCTTTCCCCTTCCTACTATTCCATTCTGCTTGCTGGAACTGTAAAACCTCCGGAGCAGGGACTATGTCTCATTGTGAACTTACTTTGTAAACCTTCCTAACTGGAGTGATATACACAGATGCTTTTTTTTTTTTCCCCAAGAATGCTGTATTTGTCTGTTCTTTTTCCTCCACCAACTCTTTCTCTGCACACTGTGTCCTTTGGCCTTCTTTGGGAAAATTCTCTATTTGCTGAATTCCTGAGGCACAGGCTGAGCGTTGTCACAGGAATTAGTGATTTTCTACCTTGGTTTTAAGCTCTAAGCTCTGTGCAAGGAGGACTGAGATTCTCATAGCTTTGAAGGGCACCTAGGACATGCAGGGCCCTAGTGAGACATGCAGATGCAATTAATGATCATGGAGATCTTCAAACAGGAGCCAGCAGAGCAAGCCCATCTCCTAAGTCCTGCAGGAACCTTGTGGGACTGGCAAGAAAAGAAAAAAACACCCTGAGTATATTGGCCCCAGAAGAGGAGTTTTTGGCATGTGACCTGTGGCTGCACTGCCTGATCTGTTTCCCAGAACTTGGTGAAAGGTAAGTGAGAAAGGAGAACTGTTGTCAGCAGACACAAATCCAAGGGATCAGCTTTGTGACTGGGATATAGCCCCAGGGGTGGGAGAAAAAAGTAAAAATGCCAACAGCAAGCCGTCCTACCCAGAAATGAGGATCACCAGTGTGACAGCTCATGGAGGTGAAGGCGCTTCAGAGGGCAGCCACCTTTCACTTCACTGTTATTTTTGTCTTGTATCAATCTAAGATAAACTCCTGTGTCAGTCTCTCCTTGGCCCTTGTTTTCTAGGGACTGAAATAAAGACCTGGCAGAGACCCACTCAAACCACCGTTGTCTTTTGTTTCCTCTGTGCAATGAGAATACTTAAGGGCAGAGTGAAAGAGCCCAAAATGGTAGAAGGATTTTTCTGCCATGGCCACTACAGGTGAAGCCACAACCCTGGGATCCCCTCGCCTTGTCAGTATCTGGCCTTGCTTTCCCTTTCTCAGATTTCCCACTTGGGTTCTTGGTTCTGGATCTCCTCCATTCCCTCTTGGCCAGGCCCCAGATCTCCACTCTGATGAGGAGGATGGTGCCTGCTCAGCATCAAACTTTCCATATCTGTTAAATAGGACCTTGACATGTTCAGCTGCTCAGAGTCAGGTTGGAGGGGACTCTGGGCAACCTGGTCTGATGCACAGTGTCCCTGCCCATGGCAGGGAAATTGGAATGAGATGATCTTTATGGTCTCTTCCAACCCAAACCATTCTGTGATTCTGTATAGTCCTTTGAAAGGCAAAATCGTAAGTGCAATTATTCAGCCATCAAAGATCCTAACTGGGAGAGTATTTCCATGTCTGATATAAATGAGATCCTGTATAATTTTAAAGGCTTCAAGGAAGAGGCAAGTCATATGCAACATCTGAGACGAAGGGGGAAAAAGGTAATGCTTAGCTGCATTTATTTATTCTAGCAAAGAGATACATCTCATATAGTTGTTTCTCGGCTAAATTTCTGAACACCTAACCAGAAAAGTCAGCACAACTTTCACTAAAATGATGTTGAACTAGGGATTGAGTCTTGTGACAAAAAGGGCCATCTGCATCTCAAACTGATTACCTGCTTTGAAAAGTGGTAGATTTTTTTAACAAGATGGCAAATCCTCATTTCAGCTCTGGGACACCTATTTCTTACACATCAGTGATACACAGTTTCTGTGGAATTACTCCTGGTACAGAAAGCAAGAGCTGGGATTTTTTTCCTGTTTCAGTGGGCTACACCCATTTGTAACCATATTTAACCTTCATTTTTCTAGCTGCCAACACTGGGTGGCACTAAGTAACTCCTTCTGATATTTTACAAAAGTGACTCTAAAAAGTTGAATCACACTGACTTGGCTCCACTCTGTCCTGACAGCAAATGGTTTTGTTTGAGAAACTTTCAATCATATGGTTGTTGCATAGAAACATCTGACTTGCACGACATGTTTTGTACTTCCCTGGTTTG
Source organism: Neodrepanis coruscans (assembly GCA_013400695.1). NCBI lineage: Eukaryota > Metazoa > Chordata > Aves > Passeriformes > Philepittidae > Neodrepanis > Neodrepanis coruscans. The sequence continues at coordinate 4,769 of VYZS01045183.1, forward strand.
TTAGGTTTTTAAAGCTCTCCTGAATCTCTGGCATCACAGTCTGGTAAAGGTTCAATGTGCTGTTGGCCTTGAAAGCCAAATTTCTTGCACTGAGTTGAGAATTGATGGAATATTTGAAAATGACTGTGCTTTATGCCAGAGGTTTAAATAAATCTCACTGAATGGTTGAGGTTGGAAGGTACCTCTGGAGATCGCCAAGGGCAAGTCCTTTGCTTGAGCAGGGTCAGCCAAAGCAGGTTGACCCAGGTGGTCCCCAAAGTTCCAGGAGTCTCTCATCAGAGTCTTCTTGACAATCTCTAACCAGAGCCTGGACACTGCCATGTCTGCTGGCTACCACTGCCAGCTGCGCACTGGAAAAGTCCTACTAAAATAAATCAGCTTCAAAAGAAGCACACCTACAAACACATGGCTGTCACCCCCACTGGCTGTGCTCAACCTACAAGTGTCAAGGCTGCCATTTTAACAGCCTGTTATGACTCCAGTGGGCTTTGGGGGACCCTGGTGACTGATGCTGGTGTGTATGGTGATGGAGGTGGAAAAGAAACAGGGCCAAGTAGTTTGTCCTCAGAGAACATTCCAGGTCTCTGAGCAACCTGGTCTAGTGGATGGCATCCATGCCCATGATGGGGATCTGGAACTGGAGGATCTTTAAAGTGCCTTCCAATTCAAGCCATTTTATGATTCTGTGACTTGTAGCTAAGCCACCTGTGGACACCCACTGCCGTGTCCTGATAACAAACATTAGCATTGCTGTGTTTGCACTTGTCCCTGAGAAGGTGTTTAAAATATAACAGACAACAGATGGCATAACCTGATGGGATCATAAAGAGTTGTGTCCTGAAAGCTAGGACATAGAAACACCAATGATAGTAGCTAAAAATCCTCAATATAGAAATTAAGTAACCAAATCTTGACATGGCCATTATGACAGCAGAAGGAGAGGTGTGGCTGAGGAAAAAGCTGCCCATGGTGAGAGATGGAGACTGCTGATGATCCTTGGTGTCTCCAAGCAGAAGAGCAGGCAGAGGGCAAGACCAGTTGGTAGCTATATTAGAGCCAGAGCAGAGATTATCGTACACAGAGCACTACCTACATCTTCCCTTCCCTCTCCTGTGGCAGTGGGAAGGGGGTACAAGTAGAGACAATGATTTCTGAAGAAGAGTTTATTTACTGAAAAGCACAATTTCTGTTTGAGCAAAGCTGTCTGCCAATTGGTGTGCAATCCATTAATCAGGATTAGCCCAGAAAATTGCCTTTTTTTTTTTAACTTTTTTGGAAGCTGATCTCACAAGAAAGCCTCAGCTGGAGTGGGGATTTACCTGATATGCTATGTCTTCAGACAGTTATCAAACCACAGGCTGTGGGACAGCCGGCAACAGGGCTCTCCTAATACTCTTGCTTGGGGTATAATGGTGTCTAAAATATTTACAATGTTTATTGGACCAGCTAGAGCAGGAATATCTGCAGGATTAAACTGCCTGCCCCAGAGAGCTGACCTGGGATCAGAGTGGCCTTGGCTGTTCAGGAACAGCCAACACGAAGTAGGTTGGTCTTAATGGCATGGCACTTGACTCCAGTTTGGCTTGGCCCTGTGTGTTGTGCCTATGGACCTAATAGAGAATCAATATTTTTTTTACACTGGGTATTTTTTTGTCCCAGCATAAAATGCCCAGGATAATGAAGACAGTGCTGTAGCTCACCAGCATTGGTATTCTTGGATGCTCTGGACTGAGGCATGAGAGCATGTAGAAGAACTGGATGGTGGAAAGGCTGGTGGGACCATGCTGGAGGAGCATCATGAGGGAAGTGAGACAGAGCAGATTGATGTCACTCTTGAAACTTATTCCAGGACTAACTATGCCCAGAGCAGCACTGCTTGGCAGTGGGAGGTAGGTCTTTGTCCAAGTCCAGAGGACAGCATAGGTATGTGCTCACCAACATGACAGGAACAATCAAGGACCCACAAGTCCGCTGGGGAGTTGTTTCTGACATTGTAGACACATCTGACAGGAATATCTATATCAACAGCAAAGAAGAGATGGACTCCAGCCCTGGACTTTGTGTTCATTCTCCACTGGGCTCTGCTAACTCTGGGCTGTGGTTTGGATCATTCCAAATAGTTGATTCCAAAACAGATTTTCTCCTCAGAAAGGAAGATCTAGGCATGGTGCTTGTGAGCCCAGTGGTGCCACTCTGCCCTGGCCTGCTTGTGTTGAGCAGCATAGGCACAGCCAGGCTAAGCTAGTCTCCTGCCTTGCTGTGCTCCATCTCAACATGCCTCAAGTGATGCCTGACACACTGGGTGGAATACTGCTTCCAGGAAACCTTTTTTAAAATATTTCTCCATATGAGAAACAGAAGGGGTTTTAATTTGCATCCTGTGTGCTCTGAGCCTGTGTTGTAGACAGTGGGTTATACTGGGTGATAGCTTCTCTTCTTAGGCCTTGTAGCTGAGGAGAAGGTCTCCTTGGGAATCTGCCCTTCTGTTACTCTGTGGATTTTGGGATTGACCTGTGTCATGTTTTTTAGCTTTTAGTTTGACTACCAAACAGAAAATCAACTATTGGCAGATCTGTCTTGTCAAATAGACAAAGGCCTGGAGAGGCAGAAGCTCTTCGGAGAGAGGCCCTGGCTGTTCAGGGATCATAAGGCTTTGGGCAGAATTCAGGCAGAGGATAAACCCTACTATCCAAGAGGCTAACTTGAGGAAAGGGAAATGCACAGGATTTTTCCATTGTGTGGAAACCTTTACTGCTATTCAGCTCATGTTGATTAACCCTGGATGCTAGATTCTTAAAAAGTGATTAGCAAGATCACACTGGAAATAGAAACAGATGTGCCATCTGTTATGCAGTGTATGGGGGTTAGAGGGAGGTTCTTCTGAGACATAGCTGATCCTAACACTGAAATGAGACTTCGCTGCTGTCACCTTCCCGTTACCTCCCCAGAAGCTAAAGATCCCTTTGCATGTATGAAGTGAAGTGGTGGGATTTGCTGTCAGTGGACTGGTGCTGTAGTTCTGGCCAGTGACTAGGTTGAGAGCTGAGCTATGGTAGCATCTCAGCCTTTAGGGGAAGCCATGGTATAGGACTTTGCATCAGAGACATTTTCCAAACATCTGAAATCCCAGAGTGGGAAATTTGAGCTTCAGTTTGAACCTGTGTTTGTGCCTCTTTTCTCTCAGTGAAATGTAAACACTAAAAGCTTAGAGGTGTTTTTTTTCCATCCTTTTGCAGAGTTGTTCTGTGCTGTATCCCTGCCCCCAGATACTCTCCCTTCATACTGTAGTCAGTCACTGCAGTTCTCAAGGATTATCAGAAGCACTAAGCAGCTCTCAGACAGCAATTGTAATTAGGCTTCTACAGCTGTGATTGTCCACAGCCATGCTTTCTGTCTTCCTCCAGAGCAATGGAAGATTTTAAGAAATGGTAGAAGGCTGAAGAAGGCAACACATCCATATGTGCTTTCCTAAAACTAATCTGGCATCCTTCTGGCTTTCATAGCCTCTGAAGAGCAAAGTGCACATTTGCGCTGTTCATAGCACTGCTGCCTGATAACTAATATCTGCTCTAACAGACGAAGCATCGCAGCACCTGGGGAGAACAGGAGCGGGTTCCCTTTGATCTGCAGGGCACCTCTTTCAGCACAGCTGCACAGCCAGGTAAAAAGCTGTCAAGATTCTTGGGTTTTTTCTTCCTGTTTTTCAGAGAAAACCTCAAGTCTCATATTCAAGACCTCTGGCAGACCTCCACATACAAATACAATTACTATTTATTATTTATACCAGAATTGAGAAAGGCCATTGCTTTATGACTGTGTAATAAAAAATGGGTCACTTCTCCCTGTTTGCTTTGAAGCCCAGGACCTGATCCAGTGGAGGTAGAAAATGAGACTCCAGGCATCAAAAAGGGATTGCTATAGTGGATCCCTTTGCAAAGACCAGACCAAAACACACTGAAACACACCTATGAAGCACAGAAATTACTTTACAGGGATAAAAAAGAAGTCCAGCACCCATCTGCCTCCTTTGAACAGTAGTGTTACAGGGGAAGCTGAGCACTTCTCCATCAACACCCTTGGAGATCAGCTGAATGTGGGACCTAATGGTATTGCACTGTTTTTACCTGGGTAAAGTCAGCTGCCCTTTAAAATAAATTACTTAACTGCCCTCTGTAGCTCTTCTTGCCCTACCTCTACCCGCTGTTATCTGTCCTTGTCCATGGAGTCTCCACTGGGACCAAGGTGGGGCAGAAGGCAATATGCCACAAGGAAAAGGGTGACTAGGTGGACCAGCACAAAGTTGTTCTTTACATTTCCAGAATGTCATCTCAGCCCCCACTGTTATCCTCAGCTCCAGCACTTCATGGCCATCCCCACAGCTTGTTTCCCATGCTGAGAGGAGCTCAGTTTGGAATGCATTGGGAGAGATGGGACAGCCTGGAGAGAGCCACTTGGACCTCCTGGAGGCCAGAGCACATCTAGGGGCAGGTAGAGACTTCAACAGCTAAGCTACCATCTCCTCCCAATGCCGCCTGTGTGGCAGGGAACCTGGGTGCACTCCATCAGCTCCATTCACACCAACAGGGATCTGGGGACATAAGCATGTATGGTGAGGAACAAGGGCTCTTGTTTGCTCTGTTTCCCCATAGAGGCATTTTGACAGCTTGCACAGGAGGGATTAGGGGACAGGCAAGCACAGCACAGGTGGAAAGCAACATTCTAACAAAGCCTATGAAAGAGTCATCAACCCCCACCAACATCTCTTTTTCCCCCACAGTGGTGGTAACCCTTCATCTCTCATCCCAAATGGAGCAGCCCCTCGGCAAGCCCAGCTGTCCTTGAAGGATGACATGGCTCTTCCGGGTTCTCACTTGTTCACACAAGGCTGATTCAAAAAAGATGTTGGCAAAAGATGTTACAAACCTTTCAAAATGTCCCTTCATACTCTGGCACTTCTTCCCCTCCATCCTCAGATAGGAATCACACAGGTCTGGAACGCATTCCCCAGCCCCAGTCCCACCAAGCAGAAGTCAATGCCTAGCACTAGTTGTCCCAATTACTTCTTTTGAAAACACTTTCACCAGATAGTTGATTAATCCTACAAATCCACACAACCTGAGCGTTGTGTGCTGTGCACAAGGGTCATGCACCCACCACCCAGGGAGAGGATAGGGTTTGGGCTCCTCCCACCAGTCCTAATGGCTGAGGGGATAAAGGATGTTATCAGGCAGGGCAATGCTTATGCTGGGGAAAAAAAAGTCACATAACATAAATTTTCTTCCCTCTAGATTCATCATATGCAAGCCATGGAAACAAAAAGACATCCTTACTCTCTTTTTCCATGGAATTTTCATCAGAAAAATGGAAAGCATGTTTAAAAAAACCCCATAAAAATAGTAAGGATTTGGGGAATCTTACTTTGAGTGTGCCTTGCCAGCTGTGTTAGCAGTGCTGGTCTGCCTGGACCCTGTGCTCTGGAGCTCAAGGGCCAAGGCAACTGCACCCAGGGTGGGTTTTTCTCCAGTCAGTGTTCACACAGCTGGAGCAAGGACACAAGAGAAAGTGCTGGTGGTGCTGAATGCTTTGTCTAAGCAGCTGAAAAAAGAAATGTTTTCTCCCACAGTTTATTGGAATAGCATCAGAGTAGTGTGGCTGCCAACATAGCCACAAGATCCCCACTCAGTGATGGTCTGCATCCAAGGGTATGCTGGAGCATGCTCTGACATGGCAGCCCAGCCTCCTCTGGGACAGAAACCGCTCAGTGCTGGACCTACAATCACCCACAACAACCTTGACGCTGTCCCTTGGGCCTGCCTGCCCAAATAATTCAGTAATTACTCCCCGCCTCCACAAACGCAGCTATAACCACGTATTTTTCCCGAGTGTTTAGTAAATGTAACCTCTGTATTTTATACCTTTCAGTCATTGATCAAGTTGATGTGTTTCTCTTTTGGACAAATAGTCATTACATCTGAAAGTTTATGGCTGGGCTTTGAAGTTAATGTTCTCTGAGATGAAGGAGAAAGTTCACACTTCTTCTATTGCTTCCAGCCCCTCTGGCTGCAGACCAGATAAGACAGCGATGCCTTCAGTTCACAGGTGATGACTATTTTTGCAGGCAGAAAAGCCAAAAAACTTCTTAATGTAAAAATGGCCTGAATAGTGCTATAGTGCTCAGTAAAATGCTGGAAAAGGAAAGAAATTAATCAAGAAAACCTATGGATACCTCCATCCTGTTACTACTGTATTTACATTCTTAAGTTTCATGTGAATCTGCATTTCCCTTCCTCCAATTTTGTTGCTGTTGCAGCCACTCTGATTCAGGTTGTCCAGAAGCTGTTATTTTCTCCGGCAACCTGTGGGGAAGAATAGCCTCTGAAGACAAAAAGTTTTTTCCTGGGTATTAACAGGTTCCTCCCTCTAATTCTCCTTGAACAAGTGAAGAAAATGCTCTTTTATGGCATAGTCCATTAACAGCCAAGACCAAGTGTTTGAGCTGGAGGGCTTTAAGGCTTTCAAGCACCCTTCTTACCCTTCTTCCTACTGCAATATCAGCTAAGCCCAAGTGAGCTGGGTTCTCCAGCCTTCACTGGGAGAAGGCTTTTATCATCTCTGCCCAAGGGGATTTCAAGGGGCATTCTGTACAGAATGCTCAGAGACAGACTCATTGCCTGCAAGCTCCAAAAGGAGAAAAGCAAGACTGAAAGAGAGAGGGGTGGGATTTGACCTTCAGAGAGAGATGGGATTTTGCAGAGCTTCATCCAGCTGAATTTGGGAACTCTCTAAAGATGGCAGAGCCACCACATGAGTAGAGGTGCCTGTGCTTGCTCACATCCTGCTTCCCTGCCAACCATATTCCTTTGGGCCTCTTCACTTAGAAGTGGTTTTTCCATTTGACCCCACTAGTCATGGGACTGGCCAAAAAAAGAGATGCCAGGAAGATCTATGTGTGCACCTCAGCTTGGGTTCTCTGAACCATTGCTAGGGAGATGTAAAATGTAATTATGACGGGAACTCTGCAGAGCGTGCACAAGTCCCACTATCATTTTGATACTGCTAATGAGTAAAAATACTTTCTGAAATGTGATTTATAAAACAGCAAGATTTTCAATAATTTAGAACTGAATTACATTCCTGTTGTAATACATTAGAGGAAGGATCAGCATATTGTACCTCACAGCTGGGCAGCTAAACCCGCTTCTCTGGTTCAATTAACTGTCTTTGATTTGTTTCTTCTAAATACTCAGCCGAAAGATAACAGCCATGTTCACATCAGTAAGGTATCACGGGATGAATGCCGGTGCTCTTTGTAAAGTGGAATTTGGTTCCTCTCAAGCCTCCCCGGCACAACCACAAGGACCAGTCAGAAAATCCCTCCCAGGAGGTGATGAAAAACCACAGGGTGCCACCAGCATCCCCCACATCAACCAAGGGTACTTTCATCACTCAGACCTGCAGCATGACCAAGTGACTGGATGGGCTCTGGAGAATTTCTGTTGATCCTCCTCCATGTCTCAGCAATGGGATCTACCTCACTGAATCCTCAAGAAACTTCCCCCTCCTTTATTTTACTCCATTTAATCCTTTGCTGTAATGCTAAATAAAATCTACTTAGTGTTAATTGCATCCCCCAACAGCAGTGGTTATGTTTGCTGCTGGTTTGATTTCCAAGTAATTTAAATAAACATTTCAACCATAAGGAGAAACTATTAAACATCCTTTTCCCCTGGACATCATGACATGCTAGGCCATTAATATTTTTTTTATCGCCGCAAACTTTGAGGCTTGAAATCCATGCCTTAGTTTGTCAAATGGGATAATTATTGAACATTTTCAGCTACACAGCTAATGAGCACTAAATCCTGCATTGCAGTGTGATGTGTTGTGCAGTGCTTCTCACACTAATTTCTTGGGAAATTTGGGCCTGTAATTAATTTGGTGCAGCCCTCACAGCAGGGAGGTGTTTTGTTTTCTAAGGTGACATCAGCCACTCTTGTCCTGGCATTAAAAGGCAGCCAATATCCCATTCCAGCTTTCCCAGGCATTCAGCAGCCAGAAAATCAGTGTTGTACTTGGGAACATCAGCGTCAGGAGGTGTGAAGGTGGTTGCCCTGCCACTGGTGTCAAGGCTAACCTCTGTGAATAAGCCCCCAGTGTAACACCCCCTCTATTTCAATGAATACCTAGTCTTCCTTCAGGAGCACCTACAAGTACTTGGCAGTGTGGTGCAATACTGGGAATATGATGGATGCATCTCCCCCCACGAGGGGAACTTGGCTTTGGAAGCCATTTGAAGGGCTTTGATGCTTTTCTTTCCTTCCCCCGGGGAAGGCAGGGTCAGCAGGATGCGCGGGCTAGGTATCAGTGGCACTGGAGCATCCCTCAAGGTACCAGTGGCACCAGGACATTCCATGCTGTGGCTTTTTCTTGGCTTGTGCTGCCTGCTCACTCATATTCAGAGGGTGGCATAGCAGAAAGTGAAGCTCTGTACCCCTTGGGGGAGGCACTCTGGAGGACACCAGCCTGTTCTTCGACTCCAATGTGAAGTAATTTCATTTCACCATAAAAAAATCTTACTGCCCAACATGGAGCAGGTCTGGAACAGCCTCTGAGAAGTGCAGGGTTCTGCATCCCATTAGAGCTGCCCGGAGGAAGCTGGACAGAGTTTTTATTAAATCAAGTTCAGTCAATGCTTAAAGAAGGGCTTTTTTGAACTAGGAGCTGAACCTCATGTTTGGTGCCCTGCCAAGCTCAGGATAGTGCGAGGAGGAAAAGGAGATGTATTTTTGGACTGCATGTCTGTGAACAGGCTGTTAGATAAAATTAAAGAGGCTGTTTATAAAGAATCTGCTGGTGCTGAAGCAGATGTGGAGGCCTGAGTTTACGACAAGATATATTTCTGGCGTTGGCTTGAACAATCAATTTCATTCAGGACTTTTCTCATGCTGTAATGATTTGTTGGTTTGAGTTTGAATTTTTTTTTTATTTCATTATTTTAACTGAAGCTGGCACAATGCCCTCATTACTTGTGATAAACTTGTTTGTTTACTTATGTCGTGGTAACGGAAGAGCTAGACTTGGGCTCTGCTTCCTTGGATGCTGTTTGTTTCCTACCAGAGCACTTGGGGCTGTTTGACACTGGCAGCAGAGCAGAAATACAGCATTTCCTTATTTTCTTGCCATGTTGCTTGTGGATAACGAACACTTTGGCTCCCACAAGCCCCTAAGCAGGCAGCCACTAGACCTTTTCTTACTCAAACCCCATAGCACAAAGACCTCCAGCCCCACTCGCACCTGGTAGGGGGAAAAGGTAAAATAACTTTGCAGAAGGCAACAGAGTTACTTCCTAGAATCACAGAATGTTTTGGGTTGGAATGGATCTCTAAAGGCCATCTAGTCCAAACCCCCAGCAATAAACAGGGACATCTTCAACTAGATCAGGTTGCTCAGAGACCTGTTCAACACAGTCTTGAATGTCTCCAGGGATGGGGCATCCACCGCCTCCCAAACGACAGGTTTGCTCTGGTACAAAGCTGGAGTTTTCTTCTGAACTGATGTTTTTCTTTGTGGAGCTATGTTTAGCATCCAAGAAAATACTTTGGTTTGTGCTTAATGTTATATAAATACATGGAATATGTTTAATAGTTACTCTTACAGCTCTAAATGTGCTTTAAAAATACGCTTCTTTCCTCAGTATTTCAGGCAGTGAAGGCATGATCATTGTGCTTTTACAAGAAAAATCAAGAGCGCAAGTGCATGTTTTAATGTGAAGGCACATGGTCATTAATTATACATGATTTGGGTTTGTGCTGTCTTGCTGCTCTTGCTTGGATCTTACACAAAGTCCTGACTTTGTTATGTCACAGATAATAACTTAAAAATAGAGAAGCCCAACACAATTGCTGCAATCTATATCTACAGCATCACATATGGAATACATAATATTTAATGGTAAATTTTTGCTTTGACATTATAGTAGAAGTTAAGGGAAAAGGTGTCATCCTTGGCCTAGAATTTCATGAGTGCCACAGGCAGATGGGCTCTTTTAAACCTTCTCCTCCTCTTCCAAAAGAAACTTACAATCTGGACTCAATTGAATCTTAAAGCCATAAAATTCCAGGTTACAATAAATTTTCGTTTTATAAAAACACGTCCAGCATATATCATAACAGAAACTGTAAAAGAAATTAAACATGTGTGGGTCCCTTACTCTGCTGGATGCTCCTTAATAGTTTCACAAAATCAGTGGAATAACAAGGCGCAGTTTTGCTCTATGAATTTTTGGTACCTCCCTGCAGACTGTTGGGCTGCCCACCCAGAACATAAGCAAACATATGGGGAAGAGGATGGCAGCTCAACTCCCATGTCCTCCATTCTTTTCCAGTGCAGATAAGCTGGGCTGCAGCCAGCATCTCCTTGGGTCCAAGGCCTGCTCTCAGCCAGGGCCTTCAGGTGCTGGAGTGATGGGCTGCTCCATGTGGCCCAATGGGCATCCCACATATCGTCCCCTTTGGGAGCCCAGCAAAGTGGGGTCTTACTCCTCCTGCCCCAATGAGTGGCAAGGCCATGGCAAACAAAAGCTCTATAAATCAAAGGAAGGGAAAAGTAAAGCGATATCTGGGGGAAGTACATGCCTGCCTGTTCCTGTAAAGTGGGAATGGAAAGCAAAAGCAAAAGGAATGGGGATCTGTTGTGGGCTAGAAAATAAAACCGTTTTCCCCCCCCTCCCCGCCAGGCCGGGGGAAGGGTGTGTGTGTGTGTGTCTGTGTGTCTGTGCAGCCCGTGGGCATGCCGCGGCAGCGGTGCCACGGGCACGCGGCATCCGCAGGCACGTGGCATCCACGGGCCTGCCGTGGCTCACAGCGGGCTTGGTGCAGGAAGCCGCCGTTCGCCTGGTCCGGGGCGAGGGACATGTGGCAT
>VYZS01045186.1:0-10846 GCA_013400695.1 Neodrepanis coruscans
GACCATGCCAAAAAACAGCCATAAGGGACAGGAGGGATGGAAAAAGAATGCCAAAAGGATCATGGAAGAAAAAGAATTGCTGTCACTATACCTTTCTAATGTGGAACATCTGTGGGGATAGGGAACTGGGATGCAGTTCCCCTAATCTTTTAGGTTTGGGTTAGGGCTCAGACAGTTGGAAAGTGCAAAGTCTCAGGGAGCCTGGGGCTGGAAAATGCAATTGAGTTATAAATGAAATGTTTGGGTTCTTCATCTAAAGACATCATATTAGAATTTTCTCTATTGAAAAAATGAATTTCTGCAGCTAACACACACTCTCAAATCCAACCCAAAGCAAATCTATCTATTGACAACTGGAGACAAAACCCAAAACTTTTAGTTATCTTATGGTTGTTTGAGCTCATTTGAAGCCTTCTGTAATGTACTTAGCTGAAGTAAATGCTGAAGGTGTCTGTGGGAGAAAAAAAAAAGTTGATATATTTTTCTTATACTTGAAACTTAATTATCTGTTCTGTGGAAGACCATTATCAATTTCTGACATCTTGCAACTAATATAAACAAATGACTAAATTGTAGGCTGCTGTCCTTGACAACGTGGGTAGCAACTGGTATATACCCTGTAGGATTTCAGTTACTTGTCACTGAGAGTAAGACAGATTTTTTTTTTTTTTAAGACCACTGAGTCATTACCTTTTAAAGTAACTATTTAACATTTTTATCAAGTCCAAAACAGACCAAAGATTTTTCAGGGCTTTTAAAATAATTTAAAATAGAAATTCAGTTTCTAACAAACAAAATAGAAACTAACATGACAACTCGAAGTTTCAAATGAAGGGTAAAAATACTGAAAATTTGTGTTCAAAAATACTTCTGAGACTTTTCTGTCACAAAAGCAAAGGCAGTATGTCTACCAAAGAATAGTAAATAACACCCAAAAGAACAATTTTATTGCTTCTATATAAACAGATTTCATATCTTTAATGTGAAGACCATAAGCTTATTTCTTAAGCTAAGGATGTTACAGAATACTACACTGAGAAAACAAAAAGATTAATGCAGCTGATATTGAAAACTACAGAAACCTAGAACAGGTGTGTTTTGCTAGCTATTACAAAAGAATAATATAAAATGACACTAAATTAAACAAGCAACCACTCTGACAGCGTCTTGGTTTGGGAAGGCAACACTCAACAGACATTTCTATGCATCATTTTTATGAGTCTCACTTCTGAATTCTTCTTTTCATCAAACAACCAGGTAACTGAAAAAGAATCCACAAAATAACTTCAAAAGAATCAACTTTCTATTTCAGATTCTGTCATTTTCTGAAGCACTAAGAATATAAAAGAGGATGTATTGCTTATTTTTATACAATGGGTTCATTGATACTGAAATATTTTTCTGATTTATTAAGAGATTTTTCTACATATTTAGATTTCATAGTCCTGAAAAGGAGGATTAGGTAAACAGAGATGAGAGTGGTATTTACTCAGGAACTGAAGGTATTCAACGTTATTTATATGCCTTAAAATGGGTTCTTGCCTATCCGTTTGAAATACCTGAGTTAAATGTTGCCTTGAGTTTTGTAAGATTTAGCAGAGAACTCATTTTGATCAAAAACTCTTCCCCTGCTTCCTGAATTCTTACAACAATCTTGAATATATATCAGAAATGTCACTATGATGTCCATAAAATTCCTTTGCAAAGCTATCATTTATTGGGACGTGACTGTACACTTATTTTTGCAATCATATATTTATTTTACTTGGAGAAGAAAGTCCATGCTAAAGACAATTCACTTTTACAATGAGATGGCTACTACACACTCTCTAGGGAGAGCAACTCAGAAGTAATTGTCACTGAAACGAGAGATGCAAGGTATTTGGTTTCTTTTATCATAGTAATTTCTTATTTGTAGGTAAAGTGATGAAAATTTATTGTTATAATTATTTTGAAGTCAGTCTTTTGATGTCTATTGGCTTCTGGTAGAGAACCTCATATGGCAAAAGCTCATAGGTGGAATTCACTTTTGAATGAGGTGGAGGCAGGGTGTTATATTTGAGACTAAACAAGCAATGGTGAATAGACATATTCTGTTTATCCATTCTTCACTTTAGAAAGAGAATTTTTTTTTAATCTATTATCTAATAGACATACTGTATGAGGCAGACTGTGGCCTGAGGGGAGCCAGATGTACCTGTCCCAGTGATTCCTGTAATTATGAGGTTATGAGTTGTTTAGTGAATATTTCATACTCTTTTCTGTTGAACGTATTCTGTTTTGTAGGAAACACATAAAAGCTCATCCAAGTCAGTGAGAGTAAGTAAGAAAAATATTAATTCTTCTGATTAGGAACAGCCTAGGAGTTATGGAGCTTACCTAAGGGGTGATAAGAATTGTTAGCAAAACATTTCATCTCATGACTAATAAATATATGGTCTATGAACAGCTGAAAAGCAAATAGGGAGAAGGGTTATGGGAAAGTGCCATGTGTCACTGACACATAGTTTGTAAGTTACTGCAAACAGTAGGAAGGGCAACAAAGCTTTTTATTTCCTAAAGGAAATTTTCATGTGGCAATTTTCTGGATAAAAGAGTGGAATCTAGATTTCCAACTCTTACTAGATTAGAGAGACATTTGTTTGCATTTTACCTCTGTCTCTCTCCCTAACACAATTTTCTTACCTCATGTAAATATGTACCTAATGTTTCACTGCTTCATGTGTTTTAAACAAGTTCAGGAGAGGAGGATAATGTCATTGTCTCTTTCATCTACCCTGCAGACGATGTCTTTAATGTGTTCACATGATGAGCTCAGACTATTTATTTAGTGTGATCTTGAAAATGCTTCTGAGTTTGAATGTATAATTTATATATTATATTTACACCTAAACTACCAATATCTGTTTACCATTAATTACAAAATATTAATGAGCATTTATCATTCCATACACTTATAATTTAAAACATTTTAATGATCTGATCAGGTTACAGAAATGGAAGCTGGTAATTTTTGAAGGAGTTTTTATTATATAAGTGTATAGAGGAAACCTGAAATGTTTTCAAAAGTATTCATGTTAAGCAGCGGGTGAACATTTTGTCTGCCAGAAAGTTGATGGTTTTATTCATGTATTTATAAAATATTTGCCATAAACTGTTCTTCTAGTTCCTGAAATATAATGTAACCTCCTCCAGCTTTCAAATTTTCAAAGTATTAAAAGTAAGTATATACTCACTCTGTCTAGTATGAATAGGTTTTATTGTTATACTTTCAAGATATACAATAATTTACATTCATGAACACATTCAAAAATTAAAATGAGGATTTAGAATAAAATGGGGGAAAATATAATAATGTAAAGGGAAAAAACACTCTGCCTAACTCAATCACAGTTCATCATAGTCAATAATGGTTACTTGTAACTAGCACCTGAATGTTAAACAAACACTAGAAGAAACAAAAAGTATATTTTTAAGGTTCTGCCATGGTATAATTCTACTGTACATGGCTTTACAGAACAAGAACATTGTTTAACACTTTCTAAAAATAAAACATGCAATATATATAGCAAAGTATTATATATTTTATATAATGTATAATTTGTATTTTTAATACTGACATTGAAAATGTCTTTTAGATCTGTTCTTGGAATCAGCTCAGTTCTGTGTTGTGGAATTTTTAGAAAATAATGGACACCTGCACAACCCAGCTCTCTGGTGAGAAAGTATGCAGCAAGGTATTCAAGGACGATTTGACCTTGGTGCAAGAAGAAATTTTAAACAGAAGAAGAAAACAAGTCCAGAAAGTGCAAGTGGAACAAGCCAACCACAACCCGCTGCATGATGAAGAATGTGTGACCAATTAAAACATATAGACAGTGTGTGCATAAGCTTAGCTAACCAATGATAATAGAATAAGAAGCATATGCCAATGTTAATAGGCTAATAAGTGTGAACAGTTAGAAACTGTATAAAATGAGTCTTACGCTTTTAATAAACAGCTTCACTTGATCATATTGGTTATGGTGTAATGACCCTGGAAACCTCCGCAGTTCTGTGTCTAAATCTTCTCAAAAAACATCCCACTTGTTAAATTCTTCCTGAAGTTAACACTGCTGAGAAGTATACTAAACCATAACAATTCATTTGAAATGTTGTCAACTTCAGCTGCAGATGTGGTTTCCCAAAGAAAGTGATAATGTTAGTGCTGAGGCTATCACTAGTATTTTAGAAGGAATACATTTTTAAAAGTGCTTAAAACATTGGAAGTGGGAACAAGGGAAAAATAAAATCATACTGAGAAGTTTAATTCCACTTTCCTCTTCAGAAAAACAAGGTTGAAGATGACAAGAAATTTTCCAGGGAAAATGTTTTATTTAAAATTATGTCCTTTATTTATTTAATTTCATTGACATCCAGTAAATTAATCTAGAGTACATTCCTTCGGTATCTATTTTCTGCGAGATCTGACTTCCTCAGAGCGGTGCTTGGTAAAGCTAATATTTCCTGTTATCATCAGCAGTCCTAGGAAAAGATAGTTTTGCCTAGTTCTTATTAAAGATTGCTTTTTTTTTTTTTATTCTCTATTGAAACTTAATTGTTGCCATCAAAAAACTACCGTTTTGGCATGAACCTAATCCTAGTTTTTAAAATGCCATTAGCTG
This sequence comes from Neodrepanis coruscans, assembly GCA_013400695.1. Lineage (NCBI taxonomy): Eukaryota > Metazoa > Chordata > Aves > Passeriformes > Philepittidae > Neodrepanis > Neodrepanis coruscans. Next base: position 4,665 of record VYZS01045186.1, read on the forward strand.
AATCAGTAAACTTAGAAAATATTGTTATTTCATATTTTTTATCATTAAGAATACAAAGAATCAAAGTATTAGACATATTGCTATGTACAACATTAAATAGGTAGATACACAGAATTAATATCTGGTAACAGATCTGGCATAAAGATTATGTGAGTTGTTTTTTTTCATAGACCTATGTCTTTTTTGTTCCACCACATTAGATAAAAACATTTTCACTGTTAAATTAACCTTGTTTTTGGTTTTTTCCTCCTTTTTTCTCCATATCCTGTCTCATATACATGACTTGTCTAATATTCTGCACATGCCCCTCTCCTCATTTTTATTATTATTTTTATTTTTTGAATTAAAAAGTAATTTCTTTTCTGAATAGTTCCATCTCAGCCTTACTGTACAGTTTGCATGTACAGACAAAATGCTGGAAAGCAGTGCTGAGGAAAGAGTGATGCCTAAAACAGAGGAAGAAGACTTCCAAACCATGTTAAGAGAGGTTAAAGTGCAGGGGCTTTTTGAAGCTTCCAGATTCAAAGACACATGCCAATAAGCAGCTGTCACTCCACATTGATGAATGTTATCATTCATCAATTCTTGCATCCCCCAACACATGCAACCAGTGTCTGTCTCACCCCGGCCACTCCTCTAGAGCTGCCTATTTGGAGCTTCTCCAGGGTTTCTTGGCTTTCTTGTCTTGTCTTCTTTGATGTCCTTCTTATAGGCTGTTTGTCTCAAATGGAATACTAAATGCAACTTCACAAGTCGTGGGAAAGGTCTAACAAGAAACCTTGTTAGTAAAACCATATAGTCAAACCAAAACTCCAGATATATGTGATAAAATGTGTGAGAAAAACCCCAAGGCACCAAGGGACCTGGAGGAATCTGAGTCAGCAGTGCCCTGGCAGCCAGGAGAGCCAACAGTGTCCTGGGGGACATCAGGCAAAGCATTTCCAGGCAATTGAGGGAGGGGATTGTCCTCCTCTGCTCTCCACTGGTGTGTCCTCACCTTGAGTATCATGGGTAGTTTTGAGCACAGAAGGATATAAAACTATTAGAAAGCATCCAAAAGAGTGTTATGAAGATGGTGACGGGACTTGAAAGGAAGCCTGAGAATGAGTAGCTGAGGTCAATTGATCTGTTCAGTTTGGAGGAAACTAAGGGGAGACCTCATTGCAGTCTACAACTTCCTCATAAGAGGAAAAGAAGGGACAGACACTGATCTCTTCTCTGTGGGGACCAGTGACAGAACTGAGAGAATGGCATGAAGTTGTGTCAGGAGAGGTTTCAGTTAGGAAAGTGATCATGGCACCAAGCCTGACAGAGTTCAAAAAATGTTCAGAAAATGCACTCAGGCACATGGTGTAACTTGTTTTTTTCCTGTCCAGGGCCAGAAGTTGGATTTCAATGGTCCTTGTGGGTCTCTTCCAACTCAGAATATTCTGTGACTTGTTCTCTATCTACAGATACAGTGTGTTACAATAGATTTTCAAACCCAGCTTGTATTCTGCTATTTGTCACATTATAAGTACATTCTCTGACCTCTGAAACATAGCGCTGTTTGATATAGCTCTGTTTCTTCAAATTATAGCAGGTCCTAAGCTTATTCCTCAGATATTTTACAATACAGAAGTTGATCTATTTCTTCTAGAGATCTTTTCAGAATCATAGAAAAAAAAATGGAAGAGACTTTCAGATAGCACTCCATTGCCACAGGATAAGGATCAGCTTTTTTTAGACTATTCCTGGTACATAATTGTCTCTTGTTAAATGGTACTGTCTCTTGTTAAATCAACATCAGTGCGAATGTCTGTTTTTCTCTTTTTCTGGATACAAATTTCAATTATAATTCAGAATCATATATTAAAAGTGTTGCTTCTTTTCTCTCTCACAAGTAAGAAAAATGATACCACAACTTCACAAAATCCAGAAAATGGATCCAGGAGTATCACAGCCACCTGTTATGAAATTACACATCTTGCCAGAAACAGATATTGATTCTTAAAATAAACTCACCACAGAAAAAGGAAGTCAAAAGAGGAAGATGGATTGGCAATTGTAAATTCTACTTTACTATGGAAAACTGACACCCCCCTCAACCCCCACCCATCAACGTATCAGACAAGTAAATTTTTCTTTACATAATTTTCACAGGGGGAATAGGGTAATAAAATTATTGAAATGAACATTAATCTGTATGTACTGGGATGTCCCTTTAGCTTCGATAGTGCTGGTAAAATTTGGAGAGCAAATACTAACTAGGTCAGCAATATCTGAGTTTTCATTTAATCAAACACTTTCTGTCCTGGCATATGCTTCAGCTTCAGGATATCTCCAAGGAATGTCTGAGATAACATCTGTTGTCAGGTATCTTAGAGTTGGTGTTTAATTTCAGTAACATTGTTCACATAATGACTATACTGGAATTATTACTTTCCTTCTTGTTTATCCTGTCTTGCATCATTATCTCATCTCGGAATTAAATATTTCTTGTTATTCAAACATATTTGTTCCCCTTTGCACTTCTGTCAGAGTGGTAGGTTCATGCCTATCAAGCCACATTTTTTTGTCCAATCATTATGTTTTATTGCTGTAAGTCTGCTCTGCAGAAGAAAACGTCTACCTACTTGCCTGTGCCTTTCATGTAGTGCATAGCTAAATGAAAACTTTTCAAGTTTAGTGATGTATGATTAAGGTATTTTGCATTTCTACTCAGATCTCCAACTTCTTTTCCACTCTTGCATAGAGTCCTTTATTTCAACTTCTTGGAAATTAATATGATTCTGAAACCTTTGTCTTCATTTGAAAATCCTTTAATTTTTTTTCAGCATAAACCCAATGAAAAAGTTTGATGCCACAAAGAAGTCTCTCGGTTTCTATGATACAGTGATGAAAGGAAGAGGTCCCTTCCAACAAAGAACCCAAAACTGCTTTACATGGTACAATAATATTAAGGACCCTTTAAAAAATTCTCTCTTCAGTTTTCAGTATTCTCTGCTCAGTTTCAACAATGCTAAGAAGTGCTCAGAAATTCACTAGCAATATATTTGTTCTGAATTTGCCTCAATAGGTTAATCTTGACAATAGTACAGAATCATACAAAGATTGCACCTAAAATAAGTTGATATTCCAACCCTGAAACTGCTCACTGTTCATACAAGTTCCTGAAACACTTCTGCTGCAATAATGGCCTGAGCTCTATTTTGTGTACAACACGCTGTGTGGTTACTTTTCACCTAACACACCCACTGGAATTGAATTAAGTGTTACTATATCTTTATACGTGTGATGTTTTAGCTGTGTTTAAGTATCCATTTCAAATATATATATTTGTCCAAAAATTACTTTAATATTCATAAAAATCTCAGAGGCTTAGAAAAGCATTATCAGATAGTTTGCATATCCTCACACCCGCAGGGATTTCTTCTTATCTCAAGAAGCAAGTATGTGCTTCTTCACATTCTTGATATCCTTGAAAAATAACACTATTATTTTGTTTTGTCATTTAATTTATGTCTTTTAAAGTAAAATTACTAATTTCTGAAAAGATAGGTCTGGCTGAAACAAGTGGTAGATTTGCATTCTAATACTACTTCCTTTTCTTTCCTTCCTTGCTGTAATAACCTGGGTCTAAGCCACATGTTACTGAAGATTTAGGGGAGCCCGGAATACAAACACAGTCTCCATAGGAGTATGGTGAATGTTTCCACTGTATTACAAAACACAGTTACAGTTATAGTCTGAAACAGGGTTCACGCGGCATAAACAATAATATCATTGGTTCAGGCATTCTGTTCATGCGTCTCATATGATGATTGGATGTACACAGCAAAGCATGCAATCACCTTGGTATGCCTTGCAGTCTAACTTTCTTGCCTTAGCTCCTCATTAATTGCTTACCTCAACATAGTTCCCTGATATCAGTGTGTTCAAGGACACACTATTTTTCTCAAGCCCTGGATTGTCCACGCAGTCCCATAATACTTTATGGCCTTGTTGTTTAATAAATCCTTCTGCAAATCCCTCTATTTCTTTTTGGACAATCCAGGCTTGCTCTATTAACTGTGACATTAAACAACAATACTTCATATTACTAAAAAGAGGTTGCTAAAATACCTGTATGACTACTTCTTTTCTATGGGGTAATACTTTCTTGTGGAGGGTTTCTTTTAGGGTTTACACAAAACGACTAATGTGATCTTAGTAAAGTCTTATTACAAGCATCAAACTTACTTTTATACTTTTATACTAATTCTAACTTGTTCACACTCTTCTAACTCTATTATTATTGTCACACAGTTTTCACATTATAATTATTGGTTAATAAAACTTATGAGCACATTTCTACACATTCTAATTGGTTAAATCTCTTCATTACACAGCGGCTTGTTCCACTTGTTGTTTTGGACCTGTTTTCTTCTCTTGTTTAACTTTTCTTGCTTCACCAAGGCCAGGGAACTCAGCCTGTCTTATTCCATTTCACTCAGTGATCAACATCTTCACTTTCAGGACACTTTCACTTTCATTACATTTTAGGAGCTTATATCTATATTTGTCAACATCAGAAAAATTGCTTCCGAAATGACTACAGAGGATTCTCACCCAAATTTTAGTTGACAGCTGTAACTTTTCACAAGCAAAGTATTTCCAGAAAGAAAACTAATTAAAACCCACGCATATCTAACGCTTACATTTCTTTGACTGATTACTAAAAACTGTTTAGAAACAACCTTATAGCTGGACAATGTTGCTGCTTCATACTTCTCACCAAACCCCCAAAGAGTTCACAAAACTTATGCCAGTTTTTTGTACTGTTCAAGCATGGCAGTTGCTGGGGCATGGAGAGCTGAGGTGTGTCTGGATGGAGGGGAGAGCTCAGCACAACCAAGCTGGGCCATGTTGCAAATCCAAACTCATTATCTCACAGGCCAGACATGCTCCTGTGCGTCCTGCACACATAGCTGTCTATTAACATATTATGTACTTGTGGCTCAATCAGAATTAATACTAATCCAGTAATTATTAAGAAAAACCTTATTAATATTCTTGGTTACTTAATATAGCCATGGCAAATATTCCCAAACTCTTAGGTAAAACGACTATTCATTAACACACTATACACAACCAATTCATAAAATCCCATAGTGACAAGAGATCAAGGCACACACATAAGAAAGAAAAAATGCATTGGTACCTTAAAATTCATTTTTACAACTTACACTTTTAACTTTAACCTACAGTTTACAGCTATTACAGATTACAACAAGTTAAATCTAATTTTTCTACTATGTAAAGTCCTGCAAAACATGCACGCAGCTGTATCATATCTTCTAAGACAACTTGACAGTGTTTTTAGCTGCTGTCGACACTGGTGAAGCTTATTTTCTAGCTGGGCCTCATTCTGAGATAGTCGAGAATAAAAAAAACTTTTGTCAATTGCTTTTTTAGAGGAGGTTTCAATCACTCTTTCCAGAGGAAGTTCTGATCATCTTCTCCCTTTTGTTCGTGTAGCATGCTTTTAAGTGTTTGAGTGCTTCTTGTCAATTACTTTACACTCTCCCTCCTCGCTCTGGAACTGAGTCTAGCTTCTCTATAGGCAGAGGTGTGTGGGGGGTTGTAGGCACTGTCCGATGGCTGCTAACTTGCCCCCGCTTCTCCCGCAGGGCTCCTGTCTTTGTTTGCACTCCTTTAACCTGGGAGCTGCATTTCAGGGCTAGCCAGGGGCTCTCATTCTCGGCTTTTCTCTGTCTTACGCAGATTTATTGTAATCCTACTGGAATGAGTGTTTTCAGTTCTGATTTTATGTTGCTTTTAATTGCAAGTTGTTCCTTTCTGCAGTGGGGGGAAAGATGCTGGGTGCTGCGTCTCTCTCGCTGGTCTCCGCACTCTGCTTTTCTTTCACTGGCCTCCGCGTTCTGCTTTGCCACTGTCTGGTGGGCTCGGTGCTGCCAGTGCTGGGACACTTGGACTGCANGCCGGTGCTGGGACACTTGGCCTGCAGGCTGCACGCTGTCATCTTGGTCGCCCCCCCGCCGCTTGCAGCGTCTCTCTGTGCCTTTTGTTGCGGCCCCCACCACGGCCTCCCACTCCTTGTGGCTGCTGCCAGGCCAGGGTAGCAGACCTGTGGGGCCCCACGCAGCTCCTGCTGCCACCAAGATCCCTTTGACAGCATGAGGTAGCTTGTTTTCACTCAC
>VYZS01045188.1:0-11681 GCA_013400695.1 Neodrepanis coruscans
CAAACATATAGTAAGAGACAGCACTTGTCATGACAAGCCTTAAATGTACAAGGTAAAAGTGGAAAACATGGAAATGAATCACTGGGACAAGTGATTAAGTTTTTTAAATAATTGAAGTGATTTTGAATCCTTTCACATTTTATGACATTACCCTTAGTGACTGGCCCAAGGACAAATGGGAAGCCTGTTGTAGAGACAGATATTTAGCAAATATGTTCTGAGTCACCATCCAGAGCCTTCAACAAAGCCCATGTACCATGAAAGACACTGACCATAGAGCAGAGTTGCAACATTATCACTACATACCTTTTTTTAATATTTTACAATTCGATTTCGGGCAGTATTATTAAACAAAAAAAGACACCAAAAAAAAGCACAGGTGCTCTCAGAGGGATGGGATAGACAGCTAACTGCCTTCCCAGTTATTTCATTATTTCTTACTACACAAAAATCTAAAATAATTGTTTCTGCTTCTAGGATCTCCATTAAAATAGATATAAAATTATGTTCTTGTAATTAAAAATGTTTTAAAGATTGCAATGAAAACAAGAGATAAATCCATAATTTTACACATTCAATTACATTTAGCTGGTAAGTGTCAATCATCAACATGTATAAAATGGTAAAACCAATGAAGCCTGTTGATGCCAGGCAATTATCTTGTTTGCAAAAATAAATGGGGAGAATTCTGACTTTTTAGTACTCTTCTTTTCTGACCAGCAGTGCATAAATATATGAAAGGCTAAATCCCACAATTATTTTGGTTGCAAAAATACCCCTCCTTGTGGCTTTTACACATGTTTCCTGACAAAACCCATGCAATATGGAAAACACTGAATTACCTGTCTTGTTTACCTGGAACTAGAACGTTGAAAAGATGAAGAGGAGTAGGAACAACTTGAGCATCTTTCCTTCCTCCTCTGTACAAGAGAAATAAATGCGCTCTGGAGAGTGTGGTTGTTCAAGAAGGAAAGAAAAAGTTTAGAAGAAATGGAGAATGTGGAGGTAGGAAGCTGGTAACGCAGTGAAAAATGGGAGTGGTGGGGAGACCGAAGGTGGATGCGAGGGAGGGAGAAGAGTGGGGACACATAGCAGAGGAGATGAGGTTGGCGATCAGTGACAGGACCCAAGGGAATGGCCTGAAGTTGTGTCAGGGGAGGCCTAGGATGGTTATTAGAAAAAGATTCTTCACCCAGAGGATGGCTGGGTGCTGGAACAGGCCCCCCAGGGAAGTGGTCACAGCACCAAGACTGATAGAGTTCCAAAAGTGTTTGGATGACACTCTTGGGCATATGATGTGGCCCTTGGGGATGGTCCAGTCCAGGGCTAAGAGTTTGACTCGATGATCCTTGGAGGTCTGCATGTTCTGTGATTCTGTGACTGACATGCAATGCAGCATCATTTAAGACAAATGTGAAGAACAAGGAGTTGGATTTGGTCTCTCGTGCAGGGGAGCAAGATAGGCAGACACTATCATTCCAGAACTCTAGAAATGTGATAAAACAGTGGATTATCCTGATCCAAATTTATTGTGTCATTCCCATGGAAATGATGGATTGGTTTCACAGATAGCCCTCTAATTCTAATTAAATCGGATACAAGCACACAGCTTCCAGGGTCAGCACAATGACACAGACAGTTTTGGGCACCACCAAATTTGGTGCACCCTGAGCCAGCCACAGAAACCATCTGTGACAGCCTGTGTAAACTCTGACTGCTCTGCTTTGCAAGACCCTTCCCATCACCATGTTTGCATTACTCACTTTCCGAGGCATGCATTAGTTGTCAGTGGCAACAATTCAGATAAACCAGGCTGGTACCCAAGTGTGTGACTAGTGTGTGGTGGGTGGGTGGCAGTAAAGATCCTTAGAGCAGACCAAAACTTCATGTGCCCATTTCTAACCACAGAAATGGAGTAGGCTTTTTTTGGCACCCACCTCAGCAGCAAGATGTTTGTCAAAGCATTTTCTATACGACCAATTTAAGGAATGTGAGCTCTTTTCCCTCAAAGACACAAACCGTAATTCTGATGACACATCAACCACTGAAGAATATTTGGCATCCCTTTCTTCAAAAATGCCCCCTAGTAAAAGTGGTGAGAAGTGTTCCCTTTTCAACCCTAATATGGGTGAAAGGGAATTATGTTCATGATTCAGCTGTGCTTTCTGTATCACTGAAATATTCTCTGTTCTGATGCATCTCTTAAGCCTCTCCTCCAACTGGATGCACTCCTATCCTTGCAATATATGTATGTCCATGAAGCCATATCATTAACCTCATTACAAATACTCTCTTTTTTTTTAATTTTCCATTGTTTAGAAAAACCTCAAAATATTCCACACTGTGTTATTAACGTTTAGCTAATATACAGCTGAATTTGATAGAAGTTCCTAATCTCTTAGAGCCCATTCATTCTGGCTGCAATTCATCAGTGCCTGTGAGCACTTCTCTTCTTCCTGGTGTTTCAAACTCTTTGAAAGGGATGGAATATATTAGTTTTTGGGGGGTTGAATTTTTTAACATGTGAAGCATATCTTAGGTTATTTCCTACTTAAAGCATACTTCCAATTTTTACAAAGTTACACTTTTGGTATCACATCTGCAGTATCAGAGCTCTTATTTGTGCACTCAGTAGTCTGAAAAATTCTTTTTTCCTGTTTCTCTCTGTGTCTCTTAGTTATTCCTATTTTTTTCTCCCAGCATTTTATTCTAAACAGTAGGTAGAAGTGAGATTCCTAAAACCAGGAAATTGGCTCATCAGCATTACATTATCTACAAATTTCTCTGTGTTTCTACTTTCTCTTTGCCCTATCTGTGTCACGTGCACTTTTCATTTTTATGTAGTAGGTTCTCAAGCTTTTTGGCGGCTCTGCTGTTAGAAGCTGCTGTCTTACTTTAAGAAAAGTTTTTACATGAAGTACATGAAGTACTTCCAAAACAAGTAGTGTCAGAACAACATGACCCTTTTTTTGCACACCTTTTCTGATGGCAACTACAGAGAAAAGCCCTTAATGCTTCTGTTATATTTTCTCAATATGTTCAGAGGATTTTGCCACTATTTTTTCCATCTTTCGGTCAAGGAAGTAACTTTACCTTTTTCCACTGTTTGTTTCTTTTTTATTATTATTATTTGCTTCCAAAGCTCCTCAAGCAGAGCCCCAAGGCATGCATGCAGTACATGATAAGCAACATGCAACAAAGTCTGCTCATTTGTACCCACATTTCCAGGTAAAGTGCCTCCCATCTAATAATATCCAGACCAGGAACTAAGGAGGTAGCTGTGATTTTAATAGGTGGTGCAATATTTGGTCCAGACCTGAAATGAACCTGCCTGAGCTGGGGTTAGTCAGGATACATCAAATAACAAGGACAGAGCTGCAAAGGACATGCTACAAGCATTGTGCCATTGAATACAGCAGGGAAGAAATGCCCCAGAACTCACAATATTGGAATTGTTAGAGAATGGGAAATGCTTGCCTACTCAGTTGTTAAATTTAACTCCATGGCTTGAGATACGAGACCCACAAGAGCTGTGCAGAGCACAGTGATGCCAGCATGGCAGAAGATGTTGCAAGGGGTCTCCGCTGGCCAAGGGCAGAGAGGAGCAGCTGCGCTGGCTGGGAAATCTGCTCCAGGAGGTGTCTGGGCTCCCATGACCAGCTGTGGAGGGTCCTGTGCCCTGAGAGGTCTCAGCCTATGGCACTGCAGTCTGGGAGAGCTCAGCTGGGCATGGGCGTAGCACTACTGCTGTCACCTTTCCTGATGTCACACCTGGAGCCCTGCAACCACCAGGGAAGATGTCTTAGGAGTTAACATTGCTTGAGGTGGTAGTATGAGATCCAGCTGCTCACCACACAGCAATAGAACTCCTCACCCTGAGGTCTCTGTTGATGCTGCTACTGCTCAGAAACCCAAACTTTGGGAAGAATTCGAATGCTATACTTATACAGCATAAATAAATAAATCCATCATTTGTCACAGAAATACTGTTTAAATTCAGCTACTGATTCTTATCTCTTAATGACCAAAACAACCAAGGCGGAAGCAGTGTTCCCTTCTCAACATTTCAATACATTTAAGGTTGTAATAGTATTTTAATTCATCATAGATAATTTTTCACATAGAAAAACAAACAAAATAGTTCCATAGGTAACTCCAAGAAAGCACTGAGGAGACAGATGTACCCATTCTGTCTCTACACAAAATATTGTCGTGTTTCAACTAAGTCCTTCTTGACAGTAATCATATCTAGCATCTTGCTAAGTGAATATTTGTGAAACTAACTCTCACATAGATCTTGAGAAGATAATAAATTATATTTATCTTTTTCAGCATTGTTGTATACTGTCATTTTATTTGTGATGTATCCAGCTCAAGATCAATGCATCCAATCATGACATTAAACCATCATATTCAATGAATGACAAATCTCTTGCTTTCTGCTGCTTGCTCCAAGTCACAAATATGATTTCGTGAAAAACTTTTTGTGTTCGGAAATGCTTCTTCTGAAGATAGATTTTAAAGCCTCTACATTTTCATCAGCATTGCAATATGATATTGATGGAAATGTATATCAGAAGAAGATCAGATCTAGAAAGAGGATAACTTTTTAGTTTGACTGACAAACATAAAAGGAAGACCAAACACTGGGTCATCTTTTAACCTCAAATTTTCAGTTTAGTTCACCATTCAATTTTCACCATTCTAAGTTTCTACAAAGAGAAAATATGTTCATTGAGTCATTCAGAAAGGGGCAAACCCTCTAAGTTCCTGCATTTCTATATTTATTCCATTTTCTCCCTAAACAAGTCTTGTTCTTAACCTGGAATGAGTTTGGAAGAGTTGATAGAGACACTTTTCCTGCAGTTAACTAATAAGTACATGTTCTCTCACCTCTCCAGATACTCATTTAAGCCCCAAAAAACACGGTCTTAGAAAGAAGAGGAAAGTGTGGTTCAACTTCCTCTGCTGTTGGCCTCATATCAAGGCCCAGATTTCTACTGTAAAGATGAAAAGCAGATGCCACATCCAGAAATGATGTCAAGTTAGACGGGAAAGTAACAGAAATAATAATAAGCAGTGATAACTTTCCTGAGGAAGCAACATCAAACCTAATAAACTGGTTTGGAGACAAATTTCCCTACTAGTGTTGCCTGGAAAGCTCCATGAGTAGGTAAATAAATCTATTTCAAAGTGTCCTATGACAAAGGCCAGGTTGTAGGAGAGATACAGATAGAATAATAGATTGTTATGGGTTGGAAGGGTTATTTAATTTCAACCCTCCTGCCATGGACAGGGACACCCTCCACTAGATTGCACAGGTTGCACAAAGTACCATGTAATCTGGCCTTGAACACTTCCTGGAATGGGAAAACCACAGCTCTTCTGGAAAACTTTTCCAGTTCCTCATTACCATTACAGTCAAGAATTGTTCTCTTGTAGCCTTCTGAAGCACTAGAAGATGCTCTAAGCTCTCCCCAGACAGATTCATACTTTTTGCAAGCTGTCAATATTGTCTGTGCCAATGCTTCCTTTCCAGCAGCTGCATATCTCTTGTCTGCTTAAACCCTGCAGGCCAGGTTCCTCGTTTTTCAGTTTGTGTTTACTCTGGAGCATCTAAGGAATTCGAAGACAAAATATGAAAACTTAAATTACTTAAGAATCAGGATAGTGCTATACTACCTGAGTATTTTAAAAGTTAATTTTATTGTTCCTGAGGTCAGGTCAACTGTCTTACTGGACTGACATAGATTTGAGCAAATGTTTTTTCCTAAATAGTGGGTTTTCTTCACTCTTTATTCAGTACCCTGTGTCCCTCCTTGTTTGCATGAGCTTTTTTTAGGGCAGTTGGGCTGATTCATGTGTGTATTTCTGCCATGTATGCTGCATGGCACCAGATAAAGATGTGTGCCAAGTGGGATAATAGTAAGTACAAGTCTCCAGTAATTGCTCTACATTTTTATTCCCTTGCTGCTGATCCTTTAGAAATTACTTCTAGGCCACTGCCAAACAAACTATATATTAATGTTGCTCTATGTTAAAATAGCACTAAAGCAATGCACTAAAGAGTTTAACATGGTGTCAGTTTTACTTCAAAATAAGTAATTTGAATTTCTTGTGATTAAATAAAAATTAAAAAAAACTCCCATAATTAAAGCCTTTGGCTGCTGCTTGTCATAAACTGCGGTCTGTGGAAGAATCAAATTATATGTTTTTCATTGAAGAGTGGCACTTTACAGGACCCAATGAGAAATGCTATGAAGTTTCATTATATTAATCAGAGAAATCCAGTCCTGTGATATGCAAGCAGGGGACATAATTATTATTTTTTTTATGTAGGTAGACAAGGACAAGGCCAGACAACTTATTGATTTATATGTGATCTTTACAGCATGGTCTTGCTATAGTGTCTGAACTCTTCCCAGAGTCAAATATATCCTTGCAATACTATTCTCAGCTTGGTTCTTGCCTCAGGTTTTATAGGAACTCCCCAGTTCCTAGCAGTATAGAAGTCTGTATAGGTTCAGCCCAGAACACAGGACAGTGTTGGGATTGCTTGATAGCAGCACAAGAGCCTGGCAAATTTTAACCGTGCTCTGCTTCTAGGGCAGATCTGACTGCTTATAGCTGTCATCTTAATAGGAGAAATGCAATTCTTTAGGATAAGGAAGTCACTTTTTAGTAGATATTTGCATCTTCTTCAGTGGTCATCTGAAAGGGTGGGTTAGTTTGATGCCTAAAATCAGAGAAAAAAACTTCCAGACAAAATTAATAAAGGTTAAAGAAAAGGTGCTGTTCTTTAATGGAAGTTTTGATATCCCAAAACAGAGAGAAATCACACTATCTTAATAGTATTCACCAGTTCTACCACACCTCAACCTATCAAACAACAGTTTTCTCACCCCTGTGCTCTCCAGTGCATCTGGCCCCCACCTCTCAGAGCTTCTCCAGGTTCTCTGGGCCTCTATTTTGTCTTGCTACCCTCACTGTCTACAAAAGAATGTTGAACATAGCTTCAAAATTCATGGGAAAAGGCCTAACAAGTAACCATGCAATCAAGCTAAAATCCCAGAAATATGAGAGAAAAATCTCAAGGCATCAGTTGCACTGCTTAGAAGAAATAATATTCTGGAAACTTTGTGAGGTTTGACAGAGAAGCTACCTTTTCATGAACTTTTTTTTGTTGTTTTGTTTTAACATTTGAAATGTTATGGTTCATTTTGAAAGTAGAAATTTTACAAGTATCTAAGAATAACTGTTTCCAACCAGAAGGACTCTCTACTAGGCATCTTCTGAGATCTGGGTGGAAAATTTTCAGTTCAGGGGTGTTCCGTTTTACTAGAGCTTCGTTGTCCGAATAGTGACTGCAAAAGTGAGTGTCTGCCCAGGGTTTGCATATCTGTGTTGAAAAGGTTGGTCGTTTCTGCAAATAGGCACCTGTGCACTCTGGCACTAAATTTGCACTGGCACTAAAATTGTAAATTTTCGGCATGGTTTCTGTAGGTAGAAATTATTCTTTCCATCACCAGTAAGCCTTCCCACTACAGCTCTTGACCAAAAATGATGACTGAACCTTAAGAAGCCAGGAAATCCTTCTGGGTGGATCACTAGGTCCTACTGTTGAAAGTCACACAAAAAGGCAGTGGGGAAAAGAGAAGGTCTCCATCCAGGAAAGCTCACTGGGTTTATATTTATTTCAAAGGGGAAAAACACCAGTTTGGCAACTCTTTCAGGCTGGTTTCAACATCAAATCATGATAATACATCAAAATTATATTTATTTCTTTTTTTTTTTTTTTTGAGAAGAAAGCAATAGGGTTGATTTACCTCCATATACGAACCTTCAGGGTTCTCTGTTGTGTCTATAGTTCAGCTTCTGTTGCCCACCAGGTTTCCAAATTTAACATTGAATGCCACTCAATAGAATAGGGCATAGCCTGCAGGAGAGATCATTGTGGAAACCATCTCCTGGGTATTTTACTAGGGCTCATCTGTGCTTCCCATGTTGGCAGCTCTGTCAAAGCTGGTATAATTTGGGTAAGGTTTTTCCATCCTTTGTCTGCCTAGATACTTTCTGTGAGTAGAGAGAACATTTCAAATTTTATCTAATGCTTCCAATATGAAGCTAGAGCTCCTCGTAGGAAACCAATGTACCTATTCACTGATAAAAGAGAATGAGAGGGGTCAATTCCCTCCTACCAACCCATTGACTGCAATGACATATTGAAAAATATTAACATGTAGGTTTAATAACTCAGTTATTCATATTAAGAAACACATACTAATTCTGGTTTAGTTCTTTTATTCTTAAACAAAATGAATTATAGAACCTCATAATACCAAAACATTTCACTTTTTCTAACAAAAAAAATGGGAAAAAAATGTGAAAGAGAAAAGCAAGGGTCCATTCTCCTACCTCCTTTTTCCACAGAAACCAAGAGATGGAATGAGCCAAAGAAAATGGTAGATGTCTGGAAGATATTTTAAGGCTAGAAGAACAGTCAGTTAGTAGTGCAATTGGTATTAACATAACCACTGATACAATAATTTACAGAAAAATCATAGGTTGTGTAATCCTCCAAAAGCTTCCTTTGAAAGAAAAACAAAGGCTGTTTAATGAAAGCTTCCACTCTTTTCAAGGCCGGACACATCAGGGCCAGGTTTAAGGATTTTCTTCACAGATTTTTTGTTGTCTTATTGTTTTCTGGTGGTGTTTTCTCAATACATAACTTTATAATAATGTAATTTGCAGTTCTGTAAATTATTCCATATCTAAATCAACTGCTCTTAAAATATTCTCAAACAACACTAAATATATTTCATACATTCCTTGCTAACTCCATGTTATAAAATAATTGATATGCAGCCCCCAAAACATCTAAAAATACTCTCTCAGCTTAAGAGATGCCTGCAATTTCTTCTGCTGTACATAGCTGCAGACCATAGAAACCAATCTGAAAATCCTGCTATGGCAACATTCAGGAAGTTACAGAGAGAAAACAACTTTTCCAAATCTGAATATTTGCTTTGTTTTACACTGAATGGCTAGCACGTTCAAAGAGCTCAGAGACAGAACATCTTTTTCTAATGAAAAATATTGCTTATATTGGACTTGTCACAGTTAATACTGAATAACTCCAAATAGGACATACGATTATATCTAAATTGCTATTATGTATGTTTATTTATTTCAAGCTGTGTGCAATCAATTCAGGAATATTAATATTATTTCCAAAATGAACAGACCTCCTACATTTATTTTCTGAGTGTGCACAGGGTTGGTTTCCTTTGTTGGGGTTTTTTTCCTTCTTTATTGCAGTAGAAATTGTGGTATAGCCTTCATAATCCAAAAATATCAAGAAGGAGACTCATAAAAATGGATTCATGAAGGCTTAAACCACATCAAGATGCACTCTTTCCAGCAGCAGACTCTTTCTGTGACCTCAGAGTTATTTCTGCTGCAGCGACTTTCAGTGAAAAACAAAAAGCAAGGGGGGAAATCCCCAAACCAACAAAACCAGGTGAGAAGCCTCTGAATTTACTCTAGAGGATCAAATAATTTTCAGATGTAGGAAAGGGACAGGGAGAGAATTTCAGAGACTCCTAGGGAACATGATTCCATGGAGGTAAAGTGGGGAGAATCTTCTGACATTAGCATAGTGACAGCTGTCTCTGCAGGAGAAAGAGGTGAGGAAGGAGCCAAGTATGCCCAACAGAGATTGAAATACACATGTGTACAACAGCTCCAGTGCCTACAGAACCCAAAACCATGCACAGAAAATGCAATCACATGGTTGTGAGTCTGCTTCAGACAGGGGTGACACATATAGGCGTGGAGAGCATGGGGCCAAAATTGTAAAGGAAAGACCACCACACACCATGCAGGGTTAGGATGCCTTCTCAAAGAGCAGGTGAAAAGAAGTTTCAGGACTTTCAACATCATCAATCATTTTTTCAGGATTTTCAACATCATCAAACACAATAATGGCTAGGTAGAAAATGCAGTACTTCAGGAAACATTTAGCCTGTATTCAGACATCATTAGTGCGGCTCTGGGGACACCAACACAGCATTGAATTGTAGGAGAGAGTGACTGGCACTTCCTTATTGACTCCCTCATCTTGTGTGCCAGGGACTTTGGTTGTTAACTCCCAAACAGGCAGTTGCTGCCCTCTGCCTCTAGGGCACTCAAAATGCACCTTTGAAGCCAACAACACACTCTGTGTGATGGAAATAGTACAGCTTGGCCTTCTGGAGGAAAATCACAAGTCCACCTATATTTGCAATCTGGTCTTTGATAGAGCTCCATCAAACCTCACATGGCGACAGTCGGCAAACAACACAGCCTTCTCTGCTAAACCCTCCCAAATCACCACGGATGGGAAGAAGCCTATGGAGGCATGAACAAGCCTTTGTTCCCTGGAAAAGAAAATATATATTTTCAGCTTGGGGGGTGGAACAAAGAGACAAAAAACCTAGAGTTTTTTCTTCCAGTGATAGCTTTATGAACCTTTGTGAACAGACAGCTATCATTAACTGTTCTCTTCTCAGAGGAATTTAAGTTTCCTCTGTCCCACTCTTTTTTTTCTTATTGTGAGAAATTACTCATTTTGGGGGTTAATCTCAAGAACGATACCCACAACTGGCAGGAACCTGATGGTGTAATTTAGGAGGCCAGCTGTCTGCAGCATGTTGTCATTAGCTAGCTCTTGTCGATGACCAAAGAATCCAAAACAAAGTGGAGAAACACTTAGTGTTTGACATTCTGGTATTTTGTTTACTCGAAAGTAAGTGTTTTATTAAAAAAATCCAGAACCTTATGAGTAGAGCTGCTGTGCAATTCAGTGAAAACTATAAACTGATAGAAAGGGGAATCTTCCCTCCCAAATTCAAGTAGATGGATAGAATCCTGCCTTTTAAGACCTAAAGAAATATTTAAGATCATATTGAATCACATGGAACATCTCAGGACAAGCTGCAGTAAAACCTATGTGTAAATGGACAGGCACGAATTCTTCTCCAGAGAGGCTTTCATATATATTAAGAAAACTATTTTGAAGGCCTATTTCAGATGATGGTGTGCATTTTGTTTAGAAGATCAAGGTTAAGAGAAGATTGCTAAACAAACTCTTTTGGAAATCAGGTACCAAGCTGGCAGGAAGGGATACAGATACGCTTTACCTGGTAGTACAGTGTCCTAGTTTTGGACGATATTAGGTTTGATCAATGGACAAGAGACAGATAGGGAAGGCAGCAATTTATTAAAGGGCAGATATATGGGGGAATAAATGGGGGTAATTGCCCAATTATGACCAGCCTGGATTCCCTCTGACAGACAGACAGACACACACACCCCCCCCCACACACACACACACCCCCACACACACACACTGTAACCTGAGGAGGGCCGGGGGAAGGGAATATATGTTACACTCTACCCCTAACAAGACGGCCCCACCCCCTGCACTCTCTGGCTAGGCCACGTGTGACTGGAGCAGAGAGGAGGGGAAGAGACTAGAGGTTACACAGTACCCCTCCGGGCAAAGCAGCCCAGCCCCACCCCCCTCTCTGCAGTCAGCGTGGGAGAAGGGAGAAAAAAAGAAACAAACTAACAACCCAGAGGCTGGCACCCGCAAACCTCCCAGAAAAGAATAAAATAAAATGTATCTGTGAAAATGAAAG
>VYZS01045192.1:0-13605 GCA_013400695.1 Neodrepanis coruscans
AGTTTAAGCCAAACCACTACATGCCTAAAGCTATCTATTTATTTGTCTTTATGTATGGCATTTTGCTTTAAGGGTAAAAATATCACAGTGAACTAGTAATAGATCTGTTTATCCCGTAAGACATTAATATCTGATTACACTGAAGTATCAGAATTTCCCAAACTGAATTTTCTGATCACAAACTATCAAATAAAATTTCTAATGTTGGATGAAAATATAGTTCTAATAAACCTGAAAACTTCACTGCACAAGTCAGTGACAGTACTTTTTTGAAGCATGGTAATAATTTTTTAGAAGAAATAATTGTTTAGCAGTCTTTAACAGAACACAAACACCAATTACCTTATATATTATCTAATCTTTGCCTGACAGTTTTAAAATATGTGTATCTTTTAATATCATATGACTTTTATGTATAAGGTTACAAACTACCTGTCAAGCAATCCTATTGTGTACGGATTTATATAACTTATTTTTATGACATATATTAAACTTTTGGTTGCATGTTGTTGTTTTGTTTTATATTTAATAAAAGCACAGATCCTGAATTACTTTTAGTGAATTTCTATCATGCAGAAATCTAGGAGTCCACGGTTTGTGTTGATCACTCTATATGCATTTCTTTGCTGGATTCTTAAAACAATTATTATTATCAGGGCTGGACTTCTTTACTAAAATCAGGCACAATTTGCTGCTTGAGTAATTCAACCACAGAGCTAAAGCTTTCCTTCCTGTAAAAACATACCTAGAGACATGTTTCCAGATAACCTGACCCTGTAACTTTTGGAAAATTATATTTTCTGACATAGTTATATTTAGCATGCTGTAAAAAGAGATCTATGGTGCAAGCATCAAATGTACCTGGCAGTCAGAATCATAATAAGAACAGAGCCATTTATGACCCTACGGTAGAGGGGCACGACATGCTATCTGTACCAAGCCAAGCTACCAACAAGGGAAGGACTGTGAGCCACACATCCAGTTCTGCTGTCTCCTGCCCCATTTTACTTTCATTTTCTTTGGAGATCCTGAGATTCTGCTGAGAAATCATCTCAGAATATAAATTTTTAATCCAGGTTTGCACTTACCCAAGAGCTGAGAGGAAATTCCAAACTTTTACTCCTCCCACTATGCAAGTCAGTCAGAGCTTTGCCCTGAAGGGATGTCTGCTCCAGCAGAGCACTGCAAAATTAGCACAGAACATCTTTAAATAAGCTATCTCAGGGACCAGCAACAGACTCTTTCTACAGAGTATATCACACTGTGAATTAACCTATGCTTTGGACTGCTGCCAACTCCTAGGTCTTTAATTTAAAGCAAGTCTGAATGTTTCTCTACTGCATAGTAATTTCTTCTATAGCTGTGAGATGAAAATCCTTTAAGTGATAGATAAACCAAGGATCAAAAACTTCCATACCCTAAATGGCAGTGCACACACTAAGTCATCTCTCACCAAAGAGACTTTATATGTCATCTGTACCACAGAGGCCCTTCAGTCTTATCTGTGTCAGTGTACAGATGAAAGCTAGCAAAGATTCAGAAAACAATGTTTTTACTGTCTTATTTTAATATGTTCAAAACCCACTGTTTCATATTTCTGCTACACGTCAAAAAGTCCATATATATATCCATCATTATCACTGACTTATTGAGAACTACCATAACTGCAACCTCTGCTTAACACAGTGAAAACAACTCTTCTCCAAACCAAATTTTCCTTTTTCTCACACTCCTATTCCAAACAAGAACTATCAACACCATCATTTTGCATGCTTTTTTACAGTTCCTCAGGCAGTAATCCTGGGTGACAGGGTGGAAATGTGCTACACAGAACTGAAAGGATCATCAGGTCCAGTTTTCTGCAATCATAGACAGCCATGACCCACAAATGCCTCACATGACAGGCTCCTTTGCAATGTGCAGCCAATGTGTTCTGGTTACTGGAAGACCAAAGGCTTCAGATGACCTTTGACAATCAAGGTGCAGCTCCCTGTGTATTTGAGATGTAGAAGTTGAGTACAGTGAATGCAGATAAATGTAGGTAATAAATTTATACGCTTACTTGAGTTAGACCCAGTTGATGACAATATTTGGCGTGAAGCCACAACAGCAACTGGATTTACAGCTCAAATTTGAATTAAAGAAGATCACCTCTTCTTCTACAAACAAATGTAAATAATTTGAAGATAATAATCCACTATATGTGGTTAGGGTACATATTCTGGGAGTGGTTTAGGTCAGAAATATCTCTGATCTCAGGTTCTGAACCGGGTTTGGAGTCATCATGCCCCTCTTCAAAGTTTATGTCGTAGATCATGGCAAGATTCTTCAGCAGCTTTTCTGTCCTTGCAGCATATTTCTGGTGCACAATTGAAACACTAAGACGTTAACAACAAGAAGGCTGGGATCAGCTCTGGTCTTTACATTTCAGAGTTTTATTATCCCTACCTAGAAAAACTCCTGATGAACTGCAACTCCCCCCTGCTGAATTCTACTGAAAATATATAAGTGTAATCTACACTTCTAGGTCTTGCATGGTCCAGATGCCTCTGATGCCTCCAAGGCTTGACAGAACATTTATGCTTCTCTCATCAAGAGTCCTGGCTGAACTGCATGGTCTTTAGCCCCCTTATCTGCCCATATGATAGGTAAGTTCAATCTATCCACCTTGGGCCATCCTTTCTGCCTGATGTCAGTGTTATGCCATGGAGTAGGTGGAAAACTGAATTTAAACAACCATTGACCATCTTCGTGATACCTACAGCTTTTCATCTTTTCCCAGAGTACAGACTATTGATCTGCCCTTGACCAGCTTCAGAGGCCTTCTGTTAGATAGGTTGCATTAAAATGGCCAGCCTGGATGCTGTTGCTATCCAATAGATTAGATGTCACTGAGAAGTTCCTGCTCAGAAGAGGTTGGTAGACTATCACAAGCTCAGGCAACCACACAATGCTCTTCACTCTACCAAATTCTTCCAGCAAACACTGACTATTGTGAATGTGATCGAGTGAATTACCTATTTCATAGTTCAGTGACATTTGCTGCAGGCAGTTCCTGAAGTAGCTAGAAGCTCTAAATATGGACGAAAGTAACTCATTGGATACTTGCCTAAATCCCCATAAGGCTTTGGGCAATCTCTGCTTAGCTGATACGTGCTTTGCATATTTGCCTGAGCCTCTTCCATTAATCCCTTTCACAGTTTGGAGAATCTGTGCTATATCAGCACAAAATCGCAGGCTGGTTCCTCAAGCAAATGCCTTTGAGGCCAAATCTGTCTGCTCCCTATTGCACCCCCATGGGCACTTAGATAGTTTCTTAGGTGTGTTGTTCAGTGTTGTTTATAGTGCTCTAGGTGCAGTCTAACTATATTATCTACAATAATACTATCTTTTCTGATTTATGTTGTACTCTTGGCAATTCTGTTTGCCTTCTCCAATACAGAAGCACAGTGGGCTGAATCTCCATAATAACTCCCCAAATTTATTACAAACTCCTAGTAAGATGCTGTGGTGACATTCTGTTTGTTGCTTCATTGTATTCTTTACTTTTTTACATCATCTCTTAGAAAAAGGCATGTAAATGATTTAAGCCCTCTACGTTGAGCTTTATTTTGTTCATTATTTGCTGTATTTCCTGCATTAGTATCATATCCACACCTGAAAATTCAACTCTCAATAGTATTGGGTAAACCACTAAAAATAACAGAAAGCTGAGGAGCATAGACTGATCCTAGTGATCCTTAATGCTTTCTATTTGCAGTAAATCTGTCCCATCCTTTCCTACAGAGGACTTTTATTCCATTGAGCAAATGTCCTTTTTTCTTCCAAGGCTAAGGTATTACAAGAATTTCTTATGTTCTTATGTTATATAGTCTGTAGCTGTATTTTTTCCTCCATGGCATACTTTTTTCTCTACAGCAAGACAGAGGTAGTGGTATAAGCAGTGTTCATCAAAATGTGTATTTGGAACACGCAATAGCCACTCAGTGCACTGGAACACCGGGAGTATAATCCACCAATGTAAAAAAATATTTAAGTGACATTATAGTGGCAGAATATTTTGCATAATACTATGGTTTATTTTAAATAATTCATCCCCATAAATTGCAGTAGGATATTACAAGACTTGAAAAAAAAATCAAAAATTAAACCTCAAACTTTAAAGCAAAATGCAATAAAAAAATTTCAAGCAAGCTAGTGAAGCAAGGATTTGTTTGGAGTGATTCTCATGTAGCATGGTTTTCCCAGCTGATGCCACCACTTGGTATGACCAATATGCAAGAAAACTTAGGAGTGGTAAGCTGAAAGGAAGGTAAGAGATCTCATAAACTTTTCAACATATACTTTGCTGCGGTCTTTTTCTTCCTACCTTTATGTATTTCTGGGAATCAGTCTGTAATTCAATATATTAGGGCAAATTAACAGGACTCTGTTTGTAAATGTGGCTGTCCATCTTCCCCAGGGGCAGTACACCAGTAATAAACCAGGTTCCTTTCCAGGACAGGCTACTCCTCATTTGCTTCTGATGTCAAAGACATTTGCCTTTATCTTCAAAACAACTAAAAATCAAGTGAAATTACATTAAAGATGACATTAATATCTTAGAATCACTACAATATTTGCACTCTGCAGGAAATGATGCAGTACCCAAAATAAGTTATGTGATAGACAGATTAGCCATGACAAGTTCTCAGTGGAAAAAAAAAAATAAATCTGGTGTGCCTTGCTGTAGTAATTGTTATAAAACACGACCCTTCAAGAAAGGCATTTTCTCAAAAAACTGCTAGGAGAAAAATGTCAATGCTCTCTTCCCCTTATACAACCGAAAATGAAATTGACTAAATCTAAAGCAAAATTTGATTCCAAGCAGGTTTTTTAATTGAGAAAAAGAGTAATAGGCTTTCATGAAACATTGATGTTATACTATCCTTAAAAATAGCTGAGACATGTAGGGACTAAATTATCAGACCACGTTTTTGACATGGCAGGGCTTGAATCTTGCCTGCTTAAGGCCAATACCAAAGACCTAACCACAAGCCAAATATTCTTCTGTTCTTCAAGTAATGTCAGTATTTTCTCTCTAGATATGTAACTGCATCATTTCATTACTCAAGTAAATGCATAAAAATGTTACTTTGCCCACAAGGTCTTTCTATTACAATGCTATTCCAATGAATGCAACATAGAATAACCAAAAAGATATGCCACTTTAACTCCAAATTTCACAACCAACATATTCCTGTTTCACACATTAACTATTCATAACTGCAGTCAAAAATAGTCTTTATCCTGAATCAAATTCTACTGACACTCATGGACTGAAATACTTAGCAATTTATTATATAGGTACCAGGTATTTTCTCTGAATGTGCAACAAGCTTTAATTCTGCTTCAGGTTCAGACATGTAGTGGCAGTGGCATTTTAATCTATATTGGAGCATGGATAAAATTAAACATAATTTCAAGTGAAAGTCAAACACTGAGAAAAATAAGAAATCGAACAGGAGAAACCATGGCACATTAGGCCTAGAAAAGCAGCATGTAAAGGAAAGTAGTTAGATTGTGATAATTTCTTCTCAACCACCCCCCCCCCAAATCTCACAAAAATCCACCACATGACATCTATATATGGGAGTCTAAAGTTTTACTATCTAGTGTATTCTAACAGAAAAAGTGGAAAGTTTATCAAAAGATAGCACCTATCTTTTATTTTAAGGGTTGACACATCCAATTAACCTCAACACTTCAAACACAAACGTCCCCCCACTGTGAGAGCAGCTGTTTTGGAGTGGCCACCTTGGAGATTGCTAGATTTCTGGAAGCATCTCTAGGAGCAGAGGTCCCTGTGACTTTGAACGAAGGCATGAACTGATTTTTATGTACTTCTACTGCTCGTTCAGCCTATTTTGGAAAATGAATGCCATTAAGAACAAAAGGGAGACAAGTAGTACTATTAATGACATGGCAAATACTATGAAAAATGTCTGGAGAAAATCCAACATAAACACTAGAGAAACGATTCAGCATTGGAATAAAATTGGTGAAAAAATATATCCTGCCATGTTACAGCATGATAATAATTTGCAGAAGTATAGGAGTGATAGTGCTGTTTTCTGCTTTTTCTCTTATAAAAGTGTCTTTCTTTTCATATTTATTCGCACACATGCAGAGGGACCTATGTTCACAGGGACTGATTTTGAAATAATTTGATAATACCTATTCAGCCCACAAGAGTTTGCCCTCTCAGTACCAATTCGACCCAGAGTTGAGATTTTAAGGCCAAGGGAAATCTACTAGGAGATCTTTCGGGATTAATGCAAAACTGCATTTCACAACCTGACTGGACCATGGGAAACAGCCAGCAAACTGCCTTCATTTCCTAAGAGGCAGCTCTGCCACCTCTGTTGAAAAATGGAAAACAAGAGACTCTAAAGGCAGAAGAGGACAAAAGAGGCTGAGAAGAGATCGCTTCCTGCATCTCTGAGGAGAACTGGCCAGGCAGCTGAGTTTCAGTTTTGCAATAGCAAATCAAAACAAAATGGACTGGTTTTGGTTTTTTCCTTTTCCTTCCCCAATCTTTTCAGAAGACAAGAATACCAAGATTTCTTTTCCAAGCATTGAGAAATGTCTTTCCTCAAAATACAGAGTGGATTTACTTCCTTATGAGAGGAAGTGGAGGGGCAGAAACTGATCTCTTTTCTCTGGTGATCAGTAACAGGACCTAAGGGAATGACCTGAAGTTGTATCATGGAACGTTTAGGCTGGGTATTAGAAATAGATTCTTCACCCAGAGGGTAGTCAGGTGCTGGAACAGGCTCCCCAGGGAAGTGGTCACAGCACCAAGCCTGACAGAGTTCAAAAAGCTTTTGGACAATGCTCTCAGGCACACAGTGTGATTCTTGGGGAGTTCTGTGCAAGGCTAAGAGTTGGACTCAATGATCCTTGAGTGTTACTTCCAACTCTGCATGTTCTGTGATTCTCTGACTTTAGTAAAGTAGTGATACTAGAAGAAGCAAGTGCCATTGATCATAATTTCATTATTTCTAACCACTGGTTCTCCTTGAGGGGCTTGATGTGAGCAGACTCTAAGAAAACAGAACTCAGATCCCTTGGCTAAAGCTGTTGTCTAAATAATAAATAGGCTGTTCTGGAACCACACTTTCAAATGGCTGCTGCAAACTTTCAGGGCACCTGGAAATCTAAATTTGGCTTTGCCTTCATTTCAAATACTTCAACCTCTGTGATCTACATGTGGACATCATATGTGATATAGAGAGACAAAGTGAGGAAGTCAGTACCTGTGAAGATCTCAAGAAGAAAATCCAATCTATCTAAGGTAAGTATCTATCTCCCTTCAATGAGTTTGAAAAAACAAGTAAGAGTTTTCAAGGGGGCAAATGTCTTTTCAGTATTCAGATGTTTTACCCTTTTTAAAAATGAGCTCTCAGCAGCACAGGACCACTTATTTACAAAAATGTTAGCAGCAGCAACTCTTTGGTTTTTAAAAAAAAAAAAAACAACAAACAAACAAACAAGCAGAACACTTAACTATCTGAGTACATAAAAAGAGGGAAAACAATCCCTATAGGCTGACCTGGGAAAATATGAACACCTCTCTCCAATGAGTGGTTCAAAGCATGTGTGAAGAGTAATTTCCACTGTCTCATTTGATGAATTAATCTGTCATGTAACCAAGATAGGTATTGGTACCAGAAACAAAACAAGATAATAATATTTGATAAACTTCTCATGTGGAAGATGGTAGAAAGGAACAACACTGGGCTCTTGGCCCTGAGATGTACATGGAGTTCACATGAGAACTGGATTTTGCCGTCTGCTAGCAACATACTAGGCTGCATTAGATAGAGTGTCTCCAACAGGTTAAGGAAGGTGATCCTTTCCCTCTGCTTAACCCTGGTAAAGTACTGTGTTCAGTGCTGCACAAACACACACACACACACACACACACACCCAACAGGAAAGGCAGAAACATACCAGGGTGAATCCAGCAAAGGACCCCAAAGATAATTCAGAAACCAGAACATCCATCATATTGGAGAGGCAGAGAGAGCTAGGACCGTGCAGCCTAGAGAAGAGAAGGCTTAGGGGGATTTAATCAATATGTATAAATACCTTATTGGGGGGATCAGAGATGACAAAGCCAGATTTTTCTCAGTCATTCCAAGAGACAGGAATATCAAACATGTTCATAAAATGAAATACAAGAAATTTCAATTTAAAAATAAGAAAAAATCTTTTTTATGGTGAGAGTGGGCAGGCAGTGGAATAAGATCCCCAGAGAAGCTGTACTGTCTCCATCCTTGGAGGTATTCTAAACCTGGCTGGACATGACACTGAGCAACCTGCTCAAGGTTATCCCGCTTTGAGCAGGGGATTGGACTAGGTGATTCCTGGAGATGCCTTCTCAACGCAGTCACTGTGATTCTGTGAAAACTAAAAGCAGTCATGGAAGCAGGAATCAAAACCTCGACTTTGGAGGGGGATAATTAAGGTTAGACAGCTTCCAATTCAAGGAGTTCAGCAGCTGAAAGTTTAATCAGTTTTGGGAACTAAGTTGGATTGTCCAAGAATACAGGTAGATTCTATGGAAATTTGCTGAATAGCAGTTGTAAAGACAAGAAAGTGCTTCAGAAACATTTTCCCACTGACTGTACTAGTAGTTACAAGCCCCACAATGCTCTTGAAACCTTCAGCAGGCTGTGAGCACACCACCCTGCATAAAATCCAGACAAAATATGGCGTTGCTATGTTTCCATAATACATATTTCACTGCTGTCACTGTTATTTTGCCTAAATTACGTGAGGATTTCAGCCCCTGGCACTTTATACAAATTTTTTTCTGCAGGGCAAGAACAGCCAGCTGTGTCTTTCTGACTGATAGACCAACTATGATAGGAGATACAATCTTTGGCATTAAAGCAGCAGGGGTACAGTGAAGAGAGATTATTACTATGACACATAGAATTAATGAGACCTTTTCTAGAAACCTTTGCTGAACCTTATACTTCATAAGGAGAGATAGGAAAACTTGAAAGATGAGCCACAAAAAAAAAAAAAAAAAAGCCATATTAACGTATAAAAAAGCAAAGGCATTTAATTTATATAATTTCTCAAAACACAGATTACACCATCATTTGATCACAGCCTACACATAGTACACAGGAAAAAATCTCAAAAAGCAGAGGAGTACTGTTAGCAGATAAAGGTATATGATAATCTATTATCAGAGAGCTGAACCTCTGAAAACTGGGGGTAAGAAACAAGTACCCATTGAAACAATTTAATGACTGACACAATGAATTTTCCATCACTTGAATTAAGTACATCAGTACTGGATAACAACATAACCAAATATATCCAAGAAAGATGATTGCTGAAAAAAGAATGTGAATTGACAGACATCATTGATACCTGTTTTAAACACTTGATTGACACATCTGATTCTGAATCGTAGAGGTTGATTTTTTGAGTGGTGGGAATTGTCTTAAAGTTAATTAATGTGCTATTAGTAAGACTCTAATGATTGATTTACACCCAAGATGTTTAGCTTAAGCAGTAGCTGTTCTGCAAATAAATAAATAAATAAATAAATAAAGTAAATAAATCTCCTTCTACGTTACTGTGCATAGTAATAAAGTCTTTTATTTTCCCAATCTATTTCTTGTTGGTTTTACCCCTCCTCTTGATATCACATTATGATTGAGAAAAAGGGACAAGGTTAATACATCTAAAATGACCCAAAATACCAATCACTACGCCCAAATACTAATAAGACAAATAAAGATGACCTTGTACTGTCTAAATAATACATTCAAGCTAATAAAGAGTGAGAGAGTAATGCATCGACATTAGCTGCCTCTTAGCTGTCAAATACAGTTTGGAATGTGTGGGATAAAGGCTACAGAAAGGGCAAGCACATATGCAAGTGGTCTGTACTGTCCAAGCCACCCTAAAAAATCTAGAAGCCTTATGGCCAATCTTATTTCTGTCCCTGCTTTCAGGAAACAATAACTTCTCGGTAATTTGACATCTTTGAAAGACTACAGAGATGAAAGGCTGTCCCTGACAATTGGGTGAAGGAAAATATTGTATCCACCTTCAAAAAAAAAAAGGCCAAGAGAAATATCCAAGGAATTAAATATTAAAAAGTGTCACTTTAGTCCCTGGGACTTTTAGAGTACATTTCTGCACACATGAAGGGGAATAATGTGGTTGCGAATACTCAGCCTGTGTTTGCAAAGGGTAAATCAGTGATGACCAATTCAATTGTTTTCTAAGATAAAATTACTAGATGTCTAAATGAAGGAATAGTGTGATTGAATGCATAGGACTATTCTCACTTTCAGAAAGGCTTTCAATGTGTTTCCTGTAATATCCAGGTTCTTATACCTTGTATCAAGGCTGGGATGTCATGGTTTGGATAGGTGGATCAAACCAAGGCATAACACTCTGGTTACATGTTTGTGCTCAGACAACAGAGACTAATGGGTTGTTCTCAAAGTTGATTAAAAGTAGAATACCACATGGGTCAGTCCTTCAACATGTTTAGAATCTTCATCAGTGACCTGGAGTAGGTGATAGGGTGTACTCTTGCCAAATTTGCAAATTACATCAAGCTGGGGGACAATGGACATAAACAGAAAGAGAAGTTAAGACTGGACATAAGGAGAAACCTTTTCATCATGAGGAAAGCCAGGCAGTGGCATGGGTTGCCTAGAGCAGATGTTCAGCCTTCATCCTTTCAAATATGGGAACTAATTCAGAGGCTCAGCCTTTATTATGGAATATAATATTTAGGAAGTATGTACCTTGAAAACATACCTTGCATCCACATATTTTTAAGATAATTACGTTCTTGATATACACAAAGTGCAACTATGCTGCCCAAACACCAGAAAACAAATTAGCCCTACCACCATGGTTCATTCCTTTCTGCCATTTTGCAACACTATGGCTTTACAGGGAATATCTTTATCAGGCTTTAGCAGAAAAACAGAATTATAAAATCAAGATTGATTATTACAGAGAAGGTTCTATTTCTACAAAATTCTGCACAACAAAATCAAAGTCTTCCTTTTACGAATCTGAGAGATGTATCACATTAGGGTGACTTCTGCAGTAATTGTAGTTATGTAGTTATATTACACTTTCCTAGAACACAGATACACTCTGAGAATTTATTAATACATTGAAATCAAACAAGACAAGGAAGAGAAATAGTAAAAGTAATTACTATTTTGGGGTTTGATAAAATGTGGTTCAGAAACTGTTTAGAAACTAGACAGAATCCTATAATTAAGGAACAAATTTAACGAGTGTCACTGAATTCAATCTTGATCTTATCAAAACAAATAAAAGAGATTTATGCAGTACTGTTGTTAACAGGTGTAAAATGTGGGTTTTTTATAAAGTAAAGAGAAGGCTGTTTAAAAAAAATCCATGCTGAAGTTAGAAAAAACAAATGAAGTGTTAAGTAATAAGCAGAATCCAGTTAAAGGAATAATTAAGCAAGCACATAGAAATGCTGAAGTTGAATTCCCAAATATTCATTGACCTACAATAAAGGCTTTTTCAAAATATATTTTCTAGTTACTCAAAATAAACATTCTCAGAAATAGTGGGGACAAATTAAGGAAATTATGCACTTGCTATAAAGAATTGCCTAGGTTTTTCCTTGTACATGAAAGAGGGGGAGAGGCAATCGCAAAATGGGCAATGAAAGCAGCAAAAAGAAGAGATCAGGAGCAGAGATGGCAGGCCAGTTTCCCTGGATTATGCTTAAAAATATTGATCTCATACAAAGTCCTGAAGCACTTTTGTAGAAATGTTTATTGACCTTTCATTAGGCCCACAGGCAAAGGGAAATATTGGCCGGTTCTGTCTCTGCCAAAATGAAAAAATTACACTGCAGTTTTAGACTATTTATGGTCTTTCATCATCAGACTACAGCAAAAAGAAACTTTATAATCACATAGCTAAATTAAATAAGAACAGAACAACATCAACAATTTATGATCAACAATTTTTCTATTCACATTTTGGTGGTAATCACATTTTACTTCTCTAGATTGACTGCCATAAGCAATTCAGTTTGACAACTCCTGCATCTCTCAGACACTCGGTGGAGTTGTACCACAGTAAAATCAGAGAGGCACAAAGGAGACTTCAGGCCTTCTTTACTGACTGCCATGGAAACTTAAAACAACTAGTATCAAAAAAAATCTTTCTCTCCCTGTTGCGAGTATGAACTGTTGTCAGGATGAAAGCATATGAAACTCTGGTTTTAAATTTAGCTTTTCCTGTGTAGTCTGAAGTGATTCAACAAGACAGACATTCAAATTACAGTAGACCAGCATGTTCTTACCCAAATCTCCATCCTGTGCACTTCCCCTTACTATGCCAGGATTTCTACTATCTCCAGTAGAATCAATGGTAAAAATGGCTTTCATGGAAAAAGAAAGTCACTTGTCAAAGAAGTCCTCTTTCTCTATCTTAACTTCTATATCCTTTCTCTGGCAAACTTCTGTGCTCTTGGGGACTGTGATGGGTCCTGTAGTGCCCATTACAAAAAGACCTCCACAAAGTAAAACCACACAGTTTTCCAAATTCCTTCCGCCATGCCGAAACATACCTCTTGCTTCCTTTTCTGGTTGTGCTTATGGCAGAAACATACAGGCTTAAAACACTATCCAAGAGTGAGTGCTTCATATAGATGGACACAAAATATTATGAAGTTCTCTGTCTTTGAGCTGATGTCTGCAATGGAGTAGTCTGAGATATCTTCAGAGAGAGTCTGAGAGGTTTGCTGTAGATTATCTGGCTTTATCATCTGTCTTGACAAAGAGAGGAATTTAATCATCTAAAACCCAAAAGGCAAATTACATGAGAAATCCAGTCAAATCAAAACAGTAGGTTGATCCAAAAATTGGATACAAAATTCTCAACTCAGTGAAATGGTAGTACTGTGGATCCAAAGATGGTTAGGATATCTACAGATATGCCATATTTTGTCACATCCAGGATATTAATTTAGCCCAAATCCTGCAATTCTTAGCTGTGTAAGTGTCTTGGTTTTACCACAAATTTAGCGATTTTGGACAAGAGATTCCGAGAGAAGCCACAGACATACCCCAAAATGAAGAAAACACACAAATATCACAGTTTATTTTGCGCACACACAAAACCCGACAAATAAAGTGCAACAAGACAGACAAATTAAGTTTCCCAGGGCCCGTGTTGGGATGAGGACGCTCTGGAAATAGTGCTTCTCTCTCTCTGGGCTCCCGGAGAGACGCCGGGATAATTAGAGGAAGCACACGGCCGAATCTGAGGGCTCTCCAGCAGCACGAGCTTCTGCTCGGCTGTTTACTGAAGAAAAACACTCAAGAAAGTTAGAAACCGCGGGCGCCCCCCTCCCTCCCCTTCCCAATAGCCCAGGAAGGGATTTAGTGCTGATGGAAGAGATGTGGTCTTTGAATCCCGGCAATAGTCGCCGATAGGTGCCAGACCACTCACCCCCGGAGAAAAAGAAAAAAAAAAACCACAAACGGAAAAAAAAAGAAAATGAAAGGGAAGAAACAACCC
>VYZS01045206.1:0-10975 GCA_013400695.1 Neodrepanis coruscans
CTTTACAACTACTAGAAGCTGGGTTTCCTCCTCTAAGTATCTGAAACAGAAGTTAAAGCTGCAGCTGTTAACAACTTCCAGCTTCCCTCTGTGGGAATTAGCCATTAGTCAGTGATGACAAACAGCACTTTGCAGTTCATTCTACAGTTAGGTCTACCCAGAGTGACTGGGGAAACCAAGGAAAGGCCATTTAGTGCAGACAAACTTCTCGGAGTGCATATCAAATGCCCCCTGCTAACTATGCATCACCTGTGAGTTCTGAGAGATCACAAAATTAAAAATACACAGACAAAAAAACCCACACCAAGAAGGAAAGATGAAGCTTATATAATTTATCTGAAATGCCTCCAGAGGTGACTGACTGAAATGAAAGGTGACTCTGATAATTGACCAACACTGGTAACTGAGAATCTTTTATGCTTTTTGGTTAAGCACAGCATTGTACATATTACTGCTAACACTGGAAAAGTACCTGCTGTGCAAACAGATTGAACACAGTGCAGAGGTAAATTAGGTGTGGTTCAGGGGAGGAAGGGTGATGGAGAGGATATGGCAGGATCATGGGGATAACAGGCCCCATTCCCAGTGCTAATCACAAGGACTGAGTGCATCATCTAACCTCACTGGGCATCAGTTTTCTTGTCTGGGGTAAATAACTAAACAACCCAAAAACCATAGAATAAATTAAGACTTATGAAAAGGTACCTTCTTCCTATGCATATACACAGACAACCGAATTTTAAAGCTGCCATAAAAGTGGTCTTTCCAAGGATGATTTTAATGGTGATGCTGTTACAAAACAGAGCAGATAAATCCTTGGTTGTTCCATTTTTATCCCACACTAAAACAACATTTCTAAGTGTTTCTAGGAATCTCTCATGTCCTTACAATATCTGAGCATGGTATGGGAGGTCTAGTCTGCCAAAAATGGCCAGAATTTTTACATTTACACAATGACAGAAATCATTGTTCCTTGTACAGGAACAAGGCAGAAAATGATGGGCTGCAGACAGAGAGGGAGGAACCCCAAGAGAGATGAAGAAAATGGGATTGGATGCATTTCAGTCTTAGTGAAAGCCTTTCAGTGTTAATAGTTCTCGTAAGTCTTTCCCAAAACCACAAATTTAGGACAGTGGCCTACTTCTTCTTTTAACTGTTAATTAAACTTTGATAATGAAAGAAATTCAGAAACATAAATATTATAATCTCAAGATTGTTTTTAATTCTACCCTCTGCAGTGGAGTCCCCAGTAAAACACTAATCTGCAACCAACCTTAATTTCTACCTGCCTATTTCAGCTTTAGGCACCTGCCCTTGCTCAGACACATTTTTCACCTTCCAGCTAGTCCTAACCAGTTCCATTTGTAGCTAGGCTGTACTCAGACTGCATTGACACAGTACATATCACACAGTACAGAATCAAAAATTGCTGGTTTCTCCTCATAGTCATCTGCTGCTAGTGATGTGAGTGGTAAAGGGAAAAAGGGCACATTCCTGTCTACATGCCAAATTAATTCCTCTAAATTAGGAAAATACCCTCCCTCCTCCCACATAGGAGTGTTGTTGAGTTCAGAAAGAAATGAGGAAAGAAGAGGGCTAGGAAAGTCACGCCACACATGTAAGAGTGCAGTAGAAATGAATGTATGCTTTTCAGTCTCTGCCACTATAAGTTAAAATCATCCCTCCCAAAAAAAAATACCATACAGAACTGTATTGAATTAAACATTACACCCTCAGGTATCAGACAAATATGGAAGGGAAATCCACAGCAAAGGTAACTGGGCAGCAAAGCCCTACACTATAGCAAAGACATGAGGGAGCAGGAACAAGAGGTGGTTCAGATTTTATTTCCATTGTTCACATAGAGAAAACACTGATGCAAAAACATGAAAGAAAACAAGGTGCTGAAGAATGAACACATTCAAACTCATTTAAAAAAACTCAGAGCTTGTCCAAGAGGAAAGCTCTTTTTATAGAAGCCCTTAATACGTCCAGAAAAACTGTATGTATTGCATGTATTTTCCTCCAACAGCCAACCACATAAGGCATATAAAAGTTGCCCAGGTGCAAATTCACTCTATCCATCTGACTTTGAGAATGCTCCTCATTTTATCATGATGAATGTTCAAAAATTACTGGTTTATGCCAAATCTTATTTTCTCCACCATTGTTTTGCCCCTACTTGCACTTTCAATAAAGCCAGGTGTTCAACCTGACTGCTGATGTGCACACAGACTGCATGCACACCCCTTAGAAAGAAAATATACAATGCAATACAGAAGGGAAGGAAAAGAATTTCACCTAAAGGAAGGTGAAAAGATGGTAGCAAACTAATTTTTTAATCCATTACAAAAGGCCTAATTCCAAATAGATGTGGACCTTCAGATAAAAATCTCTTCAGTGAGCCCTAATTTTACATTTTCATGCCTTAGACAGGAAATAGTTCATAATAATAATGCCTGGCTCACCCATTAACACCTCAATCAGTCATATTAGATTTGATAGTAATGTACTATTTTCTAGAAAATCTATGGAAAATTTACTTTTCCATTACAGGAGATCCAGTTACAATTTCCATTTACCTCTCAGGAGTTCAACCCAGATGACTGATTCAATCAGAATCCCTCAGATAGAAATGGATTTCTTTGATGGAAAAGTAAGAAAACAATTTAACTATGGGGAGAAAAGAAATTGAAATCTGTTTATATTTATTTTGTGAGTATGTGAGCCTCCACTGTTTAAATTTGACCATCACTGCTTAAGGGCTGGCTAGGATAGGAGGACTAGTATTATATGTTCATCTGTACTAGCACATAATGATACAATGCAATTACCGAGAGCAACTGGTAATACAGGTCCCTGGAAAAAAAACAAACAGTTCATCTACATTTTACTTTGCATGCTGCCAAAGGTCCAACAATAGTCCTAATTTCCCCTAAGATGATTTCAGCTGATATGTTTCCTGTAGGCTAATGCACAGGATTCATTTCCTCTTAGAGTAAGCAATCCTGACGTAATTTGATGAGCATCTCTCTTAACATCAGTACCCGCTTAAGCAGTTCATCCTGTCCCTTTTTCCTCTGCATTCATTCCTATCCTCATGGTGAATTTTAGGCAATACAGGTAAAACAGTTCACAGGAAGGTATTGAACCAGATCATGTAACCAACCTGGGTTACAGACAGCACACACCCTTTCCTCAGTTGTTTTTAATGGAGGTTAGTTTTCTACCTCAGTGTGACAGTATGATGAATTGCACAGCTAAGAGCCAGAACAGAGGCAGGAATGACAGGGGGAGATGCAGGACTGTCTTGTTGAGAGATGAGCATATCAAACTACACCCTTAGTAACCCCAGGTCAATGCAGACTTAATGACAAACAATAAAAAATGAAATTCAATCATGAAGTGAGGCTATGGGTCTTCTGACAGTCACCATTTCTAGGCAGCACACTGTTCTGTATTGGGTAACCCAAAGCAAGTTACTACTGGAATTTAACTAGGCACAGTGTGCATCCTCAGAGACTTTACATTGCTTAAGATCTCTTATTATCTACCTCCTTTCTTCCCTAGTCCATTTGCCTTCTCACAGCAGGATCAGACCTGAGCTCAGATCAGGTTCCTTAAGGCTGTATCTATCTGGGGCTTGAAAAGTCCCATGGAAGGAGACAGCATAACCTCTCTGGGCAATCTGTTGGACCACCTGTGCTCATAAGCAAACAGATCTACCTTAAATCCAGTCTGAACATCCCTAGTTTCAATTTATGTCAGTTATCTCGTCTTCCCACCCTTCACAGAATCACAGAATGGTTGCATTTGGAAGGGACCACTGGAGGTAATCTATCTGAACCTCCCTGCTCAAGCAGGGACCCATAGAAGATGTTACTCAGGATTGTGTCCTGGTGGCTTTTGAACATTTCCTTGGAAGCAGATTCCACACTCTCTGTGAGCAGCCTCTCCAGTGCTCTGTCACCTGCACAGTAAAGAAGTTCTTTTTCTTGTTCAGGTGGAACTTCCTGTGTGTTAATTTCT
Organism: Neodrepanis coruscans; assembly: GCA_013400695.1. NCBI lineage: Eukaryota > Metazoa > Chordata > Aves > Passeriformes > Philepittidae > Neodrepanis > Neodrepanis coruscans. Next base: position 4,030 of record VYZS01045206.1, read on the forward strand.
GTCTGTTGCCTCTTGTCCTATTGCTCTGCACCCTCCTCTGATCCACTCATCCACTCTCCCTTCAGATACTTATAGACATTGATGAGGTCCCCTTTCAGCTTTCTCTTCTCAAGGCTGAACAGGGCCAGCTCTCTCAGTCTTTCTTCGTAAGAACCTCCAGTCTCCCCATTCATCTTCATTGCCCTTCACTGGACCTGCTCCAGGAGTTCCAATCGTCTCTTGAACTGAGGAATCCAGAACCCAGAACACAGCACTCCAGATGTGGCCTCAATAAGGCTGAGTACAATGGCAGGATCAACTCACTTGATCTGCTGGCAAAGCTTTTCCTAATGTACCCCAGGATACCATTGGCCTTCTTGGCCACAAGGGCACANTCTGTTGGACCACCTGTGCTCATAAGCAAACAGATCTACCTTAAATCCAGTCTGAACATCCCTAGTTTCAATTTATGTCAGTTATCTCGTCTTCCCACCCTTCACAGAATCACAGAATGGTTGCATTTGGAAGGGACCACTGGAGGTAATCTATCTGAACCTCCCTNTTCCTGCTCCTTCTCATCAGAAGTGCTTTCCAGCTGGTCAGTTCCCAGCCTATACCAGTGCATGGAGTTATTCCCCCTCAAGTACAGGACCCTCCATTTGTCCTTGTTGAATTTCAGATGGTTCTTCTCTGCCCATCTCTCCAACCTAGCAAGGTCCTTCTAAAGGGCTGCACAGCCCTCTGNCCATAGAAGATGTTACTCAGGATTGTGTCCTGGTGGCTTTTGAACATTTCCTTGGAAGCAGATTCCACACTCTCTGTGAGCAGCCTCTCCAGTGCTCTGTCACCTGCACAGTAAAGAAGTTCTTTTTCTTGTTCAGGTGGAACTTCCTGTGTGTTAATTTCTGTCTGTTGCCTCTTGTCCTATTTCTCTGCACCCTCCTCTGATCCACTCATCCACTCTCCCTTCAGATACTTATAGACATTGATGAGGTCCCCTTTCAGCTTTCTCTTCTCAAGGCTGAACAGGGCCAGCTCTCTCAGTCTTTCTTCGTAAGAACCTCCAGTCTCCCCATTCATCTTCATTGCCCTTCACTGGACCTGCTCCAGGAGTTCCAATCGTCTCTTGAACTGAGGAATCCAGAACCCAGAACACAGCACTCCAGATGTGGCCTCAATAAGGCTGAGTACAATGGCAGGATCAACTCACTTGATCTGCTGGCAAAGCTTTTCCTAATGTACCCCAGGATACCATTGGCCTTCTTGGCCACAAGGGCACAGTGCTGGCTCATGGTCCACCAGGTTTCCTGCTCCTTCTCATCAGAAGTGCTTTCCAGCTGGTCAGTTCCCAGCCTATACCAGTGCATGGAGTTATTCCCCCTCAAGTACAGGACCCTCCATTTGTCCTTGTTGAATTTCAGATGGTTCTTCTCTGCCCATCTCTCCAACCTAGCAAGGTCCTTCTAAAGGGCTGCACAGCCCTCTGGGGTACTGGCCACTCCTCCCAGCTTTGTGTTATCAGGAAACTTGCTGAGGAGGCATCTTCCTCTTCATCCAAGTCATTGATAATTAAGTTAAACAACACTGAACTCAGTATTGACCCTTGTGGGACACAACAGACCTCAAATTAGACTCTGCCACTGCTGTGAAGAACCTGGCTCTGTCATCTCAATAACCTCCTTGTAGGTATGGACAGGCTGCTGCTGAGTCCCTCAAAGCCTTCTCTTTTCCAGACTGAACAATCTCAGACCCCTCAGCCTCTCCTCACAGGGCAAGTGCTTCAGCTCTTGACTATCTTTGGTGGTCCTCTGCTGAATGTAGTCTCATTTATTCATCTATTTCTTGTATTAAGGGACCCAAACTGGACGTTGTTTTCTAGATGTAGTTTAACAACCACCAATTTGAAAGTGATAATCACTTCTTTCAATCTACCAGCTATGCTTCTGCTACTGCTAGAGCGTCTGGGACACTGTTAAACTTTTCAGTGGGGGGACTACTGTCCCACATTCAATATGATGTCCTCAAGGATCCCAAAATCCTTTGCCACAGATCTGACCCCAAGTCAGTCAGACCCCAGTCTATAATAACTAAATGAAAGTTTTGCAACCTGCTGCTTGATTTTGCTAAGGCATTCCTTTTAAGCACACCTCCCAAAGTGAACTGCTCTTCCATTAGCAGGGTACGCCTTAGAGACAGAGTTAGTGTTGGCTGGACTCTAGAGGAGACAATAGTACAAGAGAGCATCTGAGTACAATCTCTCCAGGTCTGCTGCTCCCTTACCCTTCCCTGTCCTCACAATCTTTCTAAGTGACACAATGTGAACAGACTCCCAAGGACAAACCGATGAGATCAGGATGAAGTGGTGAAAATGTTCACCCTCATCCAACATAAGACCACAGACAATGTCACTGGAAGGAGATGCAAAGATACCCTGAGATGGCATCAGTTCACAGCTCCTAAGATCCATCTTTGGCACACATTCAGCTTTGGGGAGAATGCAGAACATTTAAATGGCATTTATGAGCCACTTGCTAAGCATCCTGTAAAGTGGACAGGTGTGGAGAGCAAACACCATTTAATGACTGTATTTGGGATAAGAAGTCTCCCCCTCTTCCATATTTTTGGGATCCAGAGAAGTTCCACCAAATATACACTTCAAAGACAGAAGAGGCAGAGATGATTCAAGTAGTAGGAGTGTGAGAGGTTTTGGAGAACAATGGAGGAGCTTGTGGGGCAGCATCACGTCAGAAGAGAGGAGAGGTGGAGCTTGAGTCACCTGCATTAAAGTAGTGCACAGAAGAGCAGAACAGAAAAGAAGCTGCCAGAGAAACCTTCAGCTCTATTCCTCAAAAACCATTTTCAGTCATGGACTAAGAATTGCTTCTGGAAGCCCTTTTAGTAACCTGAGTAAGCACTTCATTATCATTGATACAACATTTTTGTGAGAAAAAAAAACCCAAGGACCTGCCAAGGATAAGGCTACTCACCAATAGCCTGGTTTCCAGTAATTTATCAAGGATGATTTGGTTTATAGTAAAGCAAACACTCATTTGCATCTTCAACCTGGAAATCAGATAGCCACTGCTATGTGCAATGCAGTGAAGAAGTTTATCTCCACAGAATGAAACACGTAAAAGCAAAGAAGCCAAGTGAGATATTGCCTAAATTAGTCAGTCAGAGAGAGGATCAAAGAGAGGAATTTGAAGATCTACTCAGCTGTTATGCTTATGATTTGATTCTCAAATGGAAATCTCCGCTAGGATTTCCCTGGCCTACCTGGCTTACAGAGTTGGACACCAAAGTTGCCTTCCATTCCCATTTTATCATTACTAGATGTGACTGATACTTCTCTGCTTTAAAAAATTTACAGGTGCCCAGTAGCTACTCAGAGAATCATGGAGTGGTTGAGATTTGAAGAGACCCCATGCTCAAGCAGTGACAGCTACAGCAAACAGCTCAGGCAAGAAGATCAATATGAAGCCATTTTACGTTTCTTTAAAAGAAAGCAAACTAACACCACACACTATTCTCACAGCAAATGCAAAGCGAACATGAAGGACCACAGATAATTAAACCACTAGAAAATGTTTTCCATAAAATATGCTGGTAATAAGCTCCTAACTCAGCAAGACAATGAAAACAAGCTACGTGCAATCCCATGAGTCTCAATCTCTGAATTCTTATTAACTGCAGGTTAAAAGGTATATCTGCTAAAGTAATTTTCTGAACAGGAGCCCTAAAACTATAGTGTTTTACCAAAGTTCCAAAATTCTACCAAATTGAGCTATAACTGACTGAAGGGGAGAAAGATCATTTTTAGACTGAAAAAAAAAAAAGTCCTATGAAATCCTATGAAAATTAATAAACCTTTAAATGCTTTTGTAACATAAGTCAACCTCATGGCCCAAAATATCAGTGTCTTGAGCTAAAGCAGAGATCTCTGAATACAGCAGAGTATCAGAGGTTATCAAAACAACTCATATTGCATGATGGATAGCATATATCCTGTATACAAGTATTAATATTTAATGAAATATATTGCAAATGCTTTTACTTCAACATCCTATAATGGTGTTATTTTCCCATCTCATTTCCCAACAATGAAAATTATCATATAGCTAAGGTTCTGTATTGCCATCTATATGGAAAAGGACTGATGAAGTTCACTGGACCTTTGGATTGCCAAGGAGCATAGAAGACTTCAGATCCCAGCTGAGTAGTTCAAGATAGGCAGCTCTGTTTCCTAAGCAATAAATACAATGAGCTCCTAACAACATCAAAATTTAGTAATTAAATGGTTAAAAAATGAAGAATTTCCTCGACAAAACTTAACCACAGTAACTGAATCTGTTCCGAAAGGTCTGCAGGAGAGGTAACAGTCCTGACATAATCCTGCCCACCCTCTAGCACCTACTGTTCTCATGAATTTACAAACCATTTGTTTCAGCGCAAACCTGAGGCCTCATTTCTATAACCCCTATCTGCAGAGAGGCTGCAGACAAGGCAAGATAAGAGCCGGGGCAGAGATTCCCACTGGGAAGTCTTCCCAGCTACTACTAGTCAGTCAGCCATGGCATTTGATGTCCTGCCATTGGCCAGCATGTCCTTGGCAGGGCCTGCTGGAGTAGGAACCCAAAGACCCTTTACCACACATCATGGACGGAGCTTTAATAAAAAAGTTGTCTTCACAGATTTCTTCTGTCACTTTGAGAGCTTTCAGAGTGAACCCTACAGCCCCCAAGCCTACAACCCCAAGTGCCCAACAGTTTGCCTGAAGTACCTGAATTCTGCCTCACTTGTGTCATCAGAGGTGCCATTTGCTTGTGTCTCACAGTTATGATTCTGACTTGTGCTGAAGGAACAGTCATAATGGAGGTGGTAACACAGAAAACAGAAAACAGATTACAGCAACAGGAAGGGCTAAGAGCAAATTCTTCTTCAGAGGGCAACATCTGGAATAAGAATCAATGTGGTTTCTGCTATAAAGATTAGAAGCAAGAAAAAAATCTTCTTGCAGCCTAGGTGGGGGATGGAAATGCCCTACCTGCTGCCAGGAGAGCTCTGGAATTGAGAGCCTCAGGCCTGGACTAGAAACTGGAGAGGTTCCACTTTTGCTTGGCACCAGGCAAGCTACAGGATTTCTCCTCTTCCTCTCTCCATGGATATCCCCTCAGTATCCATGCTGTGGTTGGCATAGCATGAAGGCATGGTCCCATGGGAGCCATTCTGGGCTGCAAAGCATGCAATCCCATTGAAATCAAGGGGAGGTAAACAGGAAGAGAGTTTGTGCCAACCTTTGATTTCAGTTAATCGTGTTGACTAATCCCTCTAGTTTAATAATTTCAACTCAGTTTCCTGCATTGTCCCTTCTATCTATGACCATGTGCCCCCATGTGTGATCCTGGCTTCTGATCAGTCTTCTTTTGTACGTGGTTATGGTGGGGTAACAGCTACCTGCAGCTCTGCTTATCTCTTTCGTCTCCTTCTTCTTCCTTTTTCCCTAGAAATTGCCTTGCATTTCCCCCCCTTAATTTGGTTCCTCTGTTAAGGTCAGGTCATTTCAAATAGCACTGCCTTCATGCCAGTGCAAGTTATGTATCTCTGTCCCTCAACCTGTGATTACTGATTTCGAAGTCCTGAGCTATTGCATAGTTTCAGGGAGGGGGGGAGGCAGAGATCAAGTTTAAGGAGATCAATAGGTTTTTCTGAAAAACAGCTTTATTCTTCATATTGAAAATGTAATGTTCTCAACTCTTCTGGACACTGAATCAAGTCTGTAGCAAAACTCATTTACCTGCAAGTAAAATGAAACCTTTATTTTATTAAAAATACTTCTAAAAGGGCATCAGTTAGTATTCTAAAGAATATATTCATATATAATCTAAATTTTTTTGTGATTTCCCTCAATATGGAATATATTCATGGTTTCTAACAGAAATCTCATTAATTCTAACAGAATTTCTACACATTACATATAGCAGTATTTTTTTTTTGTTGAACGAAAAGATACATTTGAAATGTGTAAGAATATCTGTTTGATACTTTATCTTCTCTTTACAAAATACGTAGTCAGTTACATTCTAAGATAGTATAAAAATACCATGGAGTGTACAGCTATGAGTGCTGCATATGTGTGCACACACACCCCTTCTGCAGCTCCGTGTATGTGCACCATATCAATCTCAAGTTACTTCCCTTAATGATGAACATTGGAAAAGTGATGGTTTTTCAGAGTCATGTTTAGCAGAGCTGAAAGGTAAGGTGTAGCACCCACCTAGTTTATACTATGAATGTTACAAAAACACATTTGAAAGATTTTCCAAATTACCTCTCCAATCAAATGTTTTACCCTTTCAGCATGACGCAGAAGTTTAATTTCCACTGATGGGGGCTGACCTCGAGAGTGTTGTATGGCTACTTCGCCCCCCTCCTCCCCCTTAACGACAGCGATTTCCCTCTCTGGCAGAATAAAGCGGGTCTATAAATAACTTCGAAAGGAATTGTCTCTCTCCTCACGCACTGCAGACAGCTGTTTACACAGATCCCGAGTCCTCATACAGTAGGTTTGCCCAGCTCTCATCCTACGGGCCGTTTCATATCCTCTTCCTAAAAAAGCCCAGGGCGATGCGATGCAGGTAGGATCGGAGGAACCCTCCACTGCCGCAAACGCCTGTTCCCAGAAGTTGCGTCTGCCGGTGGCAGGGGCTGGAGCGCGGCTCCAGCCCCGGGGAAATTTCCCATGGCAAGGGGGTTGCGATCTCGTGTAATCAGTCCTTAAGCTCCACGGTCCCGGCTGATCCTCGGCTCCGGGAAATCCCTCCTCCCCATCCCACGAACCCCGCAGCCGCTCCGGGGCCATCACATCCCATCTTTGCTCGCGCACCTGCAGGGGGCTGGCCCGGGGCCCCGGGTAGGGACACGCGTGGTACACCCCCGCACCTGCCCGCAACCCCTGCGGGGCACGGGG
>VYZS01045206.1:11127-34290 GCA_013400695.1 Neodrepanis coruscans
TCCCGGGGAGATGCTGCTGCTGGCGCCCGCCTCTTCTCGCGGCGCCGGCACCGCCGCCTCCCTTCCACACGGTCCCTCCCCTGCGCTCTTTAAGATGACAGCGTCCTCGGGTCTGGCATTCCCGCCGGGGACGCACGGAAAGCGGCGCTAAAGCGTGGGGGCGCCGGCAGACGCTCCCGGAGCGGTGGGTGCCGCCGGGATGCCGGGGCTGCGCCTGCGGGGCTGCTCCTGCCCGGGCCCCCTCCCCGCCCCTCCGCCGCCGGCAGCGGCGCGATGTCAGCGCCTCTCGGCTTTTCTCAGCATGTTGTAGCCATGGCCACATCAGAGGCGGTGCGGGGCCGAATAGAAAGGGAGATGCAGGCCAGCAAACTGCGGGAGAGGGAGGGTGGCCTCAAGTATTCCGCTGCTGTTTCGGGAAACTGGGAAAGAAGACGTGCTCCCTTCCCTTTCCCCGGTGAATGAATGCACATGGGAATAGTCAAGGAAACCTGGATGCGAAACAGCAGCGGGGTCGGGGCATTGGGCCACTTTTCCATCACCATTAGCACGGGATCTCTGCCGTTGATTAGACAGCGGGACAAAACTGCTTCAGCTCAGATGCGGTCACACCATTGTTTCTCTGTCAAATTAACTGGAGGACCTGATGCATAGATTATGTCAGTTTTATGCTGGCTTTATGCTGGCTGCAGAAAGACAGATGCTACTTGTCCAGCATAAAATTAGAGTGGTGCAGACAGACAGTAACTGATCTCTAACGAAGCCTGCCAGTAAAAAGTTAACACACTGGATTAGGGGCATTTTTCATATTTTAACTGGAAGAGTGAGTTCACCCTGGATCAGTGTCATAATGTCCCATGTCACAGCCTTTTTGNTACATTTGAAATGTGTAAGAATATCTGTTTGATACTTTATCTTCTCTTTACAAAATACGTAGTCAGTTACATTCTAAGATAGTATAAAAATACCATGGAGTGTACAGCTATGAGTGCTGCATATGTGTGCACACACACCCCTTCTGCAGCTCCGTGTATGTGCACCATATCAATCTCAAGTTACTTCCCTTAATGATGAACATTGGAAAAGTGATGGTTTTTCAGAGTCATGTTTAGCAGAGCTGAAAGGTAAGGTGTAGCACCCACCTAGTTTATACTATGAATGTTACAAAAACACATTTGAAAGATTTTCCAAATTACCTCTCCAATCAAATGTTTTACCCTTTCAGCATGACGCAGAAGTTTAATTTCCACTGATGGGGGCTGACCTCGAGAGTGTTGTATGGCTACTTCGCCCCCCTCCTCCCCCTTAACGACAGCGATTTCCCTCTCTGGCAGAATAAAGCGGGTCTATAAATAACTTCGAAAGGAATTGTCTCTCTCCTCACGCACTGCAGACAGCTGTTTACACAGATCCCGAGTCCTCATACAGTAGGTTTGCCCAGCTCTCATCCTACGGGCCGTTTCATATCCTCTTCCTAAAAAAGCCCAGGGCGATGCGATGCAGGTAGGATCGGAGGAACCCTCCACTGCCGCAAACGCCTGTTCCCAGAAGTTGCGTCTGCCGGTGGCAGGGGCTGGAGCGCGGCTCCAGCCCCGGGGAAATTTCCCATGGCAAGGGGGTTGCGATCTCGTGTAATCAGTCCTTAAGCTCCACGGTCCCGGCTGATCCTCGGCTCCGGGAAATCCCTCCTCCCCATCCCACGAACCCCGCAGCCGCTCCGGGGCCATCACATCCCATCTTTGCTCGCGCACCTGCAGGGGGCTGGCCCGGGGCCCCGGGTAGGGACACGCGTGGTACACCCCCGCACCTGCCCGCAACCCCTGCGGGGCACGGGGTGAGACAAAAGCCCGGGCTGGCTCACCTCCTTCAGCTGCTCCAGCTCCTGCTTGAGGCCGTCATACTCCGCCTCCAGTTCATCGTACTGCTGCTTGAGGGTGAGCTTCTCCTCCAGCACCACCAGCCCATACTCCGCCGCCTGGATCTTCTCGTGGGTCGTCTCGGAGAGCTCCCGGGTCAGCCGCTCGATCTCGCTCTTGTAGTGGTCCGCGCCCTGCAGCACCTCCTCCGCAGCCATAGCCCCGCCGGCACTGCCGCGCCGCCGAGGAGGCAGCCAGGGGGCGGCGGCGGCCGAGGGGCGGCACCGGCGGCCTGGGGATGGCGATGGGGATCGGGATGAGGATGGGGATGGAGAGGGGGGTCGGAGCCGCCTGCGGCAGCCGCCGCCGAGCGCGGGGGCGGTCCGCCCCGCCGCAGCCGNGGAGAGGGAGGGTGGCCTCAAGTATTCCGCTGCTGTTTCGGGAAACTGGGAAAGAAGACGTGCTCCCTTCCCTTTCCCCGGTGAATGAATGCACATGGGAATAGTCAAGGAAACCTGGATGCGAAACAGCAGCGGGGTCGGGGCATTGGGCCACTCTTCCATCACCATTAGCACGGGATCTCTGCCGTTGATTAGACAGCGGGACAAAACTGCTTCAGCTCAGATGCGGTCACACCATTGTTTCTCTGTCAAATTAACTGGAGGACCTGATGCATAGATTATGTCAGTTTTATGCTGGCTTTATGCTGGCTGCAGAAAGACAGATGCTACTTGTCCAGCATAAAATTAGAGTGGTGCAGACAGACAGTAACTGATCTCTAACGAAGCCTGCCAGTAAAAAGTTAACACACTGGATTAGGGGCATTTTTCATATTTTAACTGGAAGAGTGAGTTCACCCTGGATCAGTGTCATAATGTCCCATGTCACAGCCTTTTTGTTTGGTACTGGGAGTCTTAAACCCAAATTTACTGTTTCTTCTTCAGCCTGCAAACCAGCCTGAATCGATACTGATCAAGTTTTGCTCTAAGTACTAGTAGGACTTGTTTATCACGTTTTACAGACTTCCCCCCCACACCCCCTTCACCCCTCGTTTTTCAAAGGTTGACAGTTGAGTTAGAATTTCCAGGAAAAGAAAGGTGGTTTGTTTGTTTGTTTGTTTTAAATAGAAGTTACCTGTAGAAGATGGATATCACTGACCAGCAATGCTTCACTATATTGGAAATCAAAGACATAGATTCCCTTCCTTGCTGACCTGATAATGTGGTTTTAAACAAGCCACATCCCCTTTCTACCATGGATTCCCCATATCTAAGAAATGGGTAAAGACGTTTAGAGTCCTCAGCAAAGTTATTTGAGATCTGCAAATGGAAGAACTAACACCAGTTATGCAATATATGCATAGAGTATATAGCATCTATCTATTTTATATATGTAGGTGCATACATACATAACTAATACATTGCAATCCATCCTATGTAAACACTTCTCATTGGCTAGAGAACATACATGGAAGAACCAAACAAAGTGATCGATGTTCTGTCAATTTTTAGCATGAAAACAGCTTCCAAATATGCACATTTTTAATAAATTCTACTGTAGAAGCAAACGTGAATATTAACAGGAAAGAAACAAGTGTCAATATCAATAGATAAGGAGAGTGAGTGTCTCTCATCAATGACTAAATGTCAAAACAGAAAGGAATTCCAGTATTCCAACTGTAATTCCCATGGTACAGCTAACCTCAACATCCTTTTCTTGAAAGATGATGAAATATTCCACAAATAAGAAGGGGGGGGGACCCAAAATCCAAAACAGAAGCAAAATGTTGTCTCAAGTTCTTTTACAAGTTCTAATCTAGCTGTTTTCCTCAGCTTTGTACCTAGGCCACTGTGCAAGAAAATGTTTTATGAGCACTCTTTCAGGAACGAATCAGAAAACAAACAGCTCAAAACTGGTGCTAAAAATGAGTGGTTGGGTCAAGAACCCAACTCCAGTGGAAACTGTATGAGGCAACTGGTTGCCTATAGCTAATCAAACCTTGGTGTAACCCAACTTAACATTGTTTAGTTGACAATCTCACTCACAACCCAAGGGCAGCACCACATGTCTGAACATCTGCAACACAGAAGGGGAAATCTGGTGTCTTAAAATGTGTCACTTTTTCTGCAATACCTCAAAAGAAAGTGCAGACTGAAGCCCATGCCTGGTGCACTGTGCAGCAGTGCACCATGGCTGTGAGGTCCTTAAGGTACTCTAAACTGAAAGCACACAGCTCTTGTGATTTGCTACCATTAGTAGCCATTTATCCTGCATCTTGCCTTCTAAATATAAACAATATCAAACCTGCTGGTATTTGTCTTTGATTTACAAGTCTAAATATCTTCTTCTGAAAGTCCCCAGTTTTTGGGGAGCTTCTGTTGTCAGTTTCTCTGCACTGATATGGGCTGGTCAGCATAGACACAGATATATATATTCGGACATATATATTTAATTAAATGAATCCCACCTTTTCACTTCTCTTATCTTTCTTAGGCCTTAAAACCAGCATCTACATTTTATTGTCAAGATTCTCCACCTGTATTTATAATTGACTATTAAGGTCACTGATGGATCTGAAAAATATGCAAGTTCCTTTCCCTGATACAGGGAGCTCTGGCACCTCATTCCTGACTCTGGGGAGACAAGAAAAGATGGATACTTTTATAATATAAATAGCATCTAACTTACAGGAAAAGACATCCTTAAAGAAAGAGGTGCTGCAGCATGACTCCAAGGTGGTCATTCCCTCGTGAGAATCTCATGACTGAAGCAATGGGACCTCCTTTTATGGAAATCTCTTGCTTTCTGGATTTCCTATGTGAAGGTATGGATTCAAGTTATTGTACAGTGGTGCCAGCCACAGACAAAGTGCTGGGCTCAGCCACAGTTCCAGTACCTTTAGGATCCCACATATCAGTGCAGATAACCTTAAAACAATGATATTGGCATTTTAAAGAATTTCACTATCCAGGTATGATCACACTGGTTTAAGTCTTCCTACAATATTCTTATATTTTCTGCCTCCCCCAGCTCAAAAAGCTTGCCCTGGTCTTATTAAAGATTGGCGTATCACCCTGCATTATTATTCTCATTTGTTTTGCCCTGTGCACCCCTTTCACATGAATATTTCAAACCATTCCAAAGTAATTTCGTCTATATGTCATTCTTTATACCTTCACAGAAAAGGCTTCCTTCTGATTGCATCCATTTCATGGGCAGAAACTGCCATTTGAATTCCTGGCATGTGATACTAGCAGACCCCTAAACTAAGGATAGTAGGTTCCAGTACCAAAAAATGCTGTTCTGATTGCACCTTTTTTTGAGACAATCATAAGCAAGGACAAGGAAAATTATACAGTTCAAATCTTGCTCAAAAGCATATATTATTTAGATATCAGATCATTTAAGAAGCACTTAATAACCTATATGAAATGAAAACCACTGGTTCTACACCTTAGCGGAAATGCAGCTATAAAAGCCACCCTGTACTGTTTTGCAGATGGTGAATCCCTGCAGCTATAGCATACACAGAAGTTGCTGTGAGTCCATTTGTATGGAGCATCTCAGAGGACCAGAATCTAACTCTCTGCTAATTAGTAGTGATTGGCAGTCTCACCAGAGTGGCCAAAGGGGAAAGGAAAAAAAAAAGGCACGAGGACCAATCTGTCATTGTTAATAAAAATGGGATTTCTTTCCTGAAAGTGAAAAGAAGGGAAAAGCACTGAAGGAAAGCAGTAGCATAAGTGTGTTGCGTCTGCTTTGGGAATAAGCAAGTGGCTGTTAAACTGCCAAAGCTTCATCTTTCTCCAGCACTGAATACAAGCACCATAGTTGTAATGAATGACCAGAGACATAAAAGGGAGACGCCGGGAAGAAAATGAAATTTAAAAAGGTGTTTCAAGATCCTGGTGCAAGAGAAATGGTAATAAGTTTTAAGAAAATTAGTTTAGAGAGAATGTTAAGAGAAGCTGAACACAGGAGCTAATAAACAATAATGAATGTAATGAAAAGTAATGACATGCCGATTAACATGAATGTCAGTATTCAGAAGAAAGGCTTTCAAACAATAGTGTCCTTAAGTGAATCATCTGTGAACTGCCTTTAAAGTATCTGCAAAGGCAAATAATTTATTTTTTTTAAGCCTGTTATCGGGTGAATATCCACCAGGATAATTTTGGGCTCCAAAAACCTAAAGGTTGAAAAACACGTACGTAAACACATGAAATCCGAAAGGAAGGGTGGGATAAAACAGAACACTTTAACAAGGAAATCACAGAAAAAGGCTGTACAAAAATTGTTGCAGAATGTTTTGTGTGTAATGAGCAGGGGTTAGGGAACCAAAAATGAGTTTCACAAGAAAACTACAAAAAAATAGGTCTAAGGATATTTTGAAACCATGGTCAGCAATAATTAAGCAGCAAACTGATACCTGCAACACAGAAAAACTACAGACTATAGCAAAGAATGTGAATTATCACTTTGTTATACTGAATAATATGATTTCAGCCTGAAAGGGTATTGCTTTCAATGAGTGGTGCACATGGGCTTTAGTCTAGCTTCACAGATCTAAACTGACTCTTTTAATTGACAGCATTGCCCCCAGGCTCAAGACCCAGGACACAATTCATCCACTCTATACAGAGACTTACAGTACAAACAAAAAAAATTGTTTAAAAGAAGCACAGAAATGACCATTATGCCTATTTAAACTACTAGGCGCTTTCCTGTGATACAAGGAAAAGCTGTCCACTTAGAATAATTTCTCCAAACAACTTCTCAGCAATTTCACCTAGATAAATCAGTGTCAACTTCAATCAGTGCAAACTGTTCCTTAGAGGACACATTTTAAACTGGGAGGAGGAGGGACAACACATTTTATCTCAGATATACAGCAGAAGCATCCACTATCCAGAGAACCAGTCAGGGCTCAGTCAAACTGCAAAATATCCACTTAGGGCAGCAAATTATTGTGAGAGATTAAGGCAGAATAACTATACACCTTTTTACTTTTGCCAGAGCCTTAGATAGCCAGGCACCCACTGCTACACCCACTGAGAAGCAGGTGATATGAAGGGGGAAAGCAGCGGAGACTGAGTCCTTTCAGCAGTCACAAATACAACTCCACTTCCCCACTCTGAGTTTCAGCACCAGGACAGTGTCTCCACTGGTCCCTGGCTGCACTTTGCACCTTCCCCCTCCCTCATGTGGTCCCCACCGCCACCACCCCTGCCTGCCACTTGCTCCTGAGAATTCCCAAACCTCTATCTCTGCATTAGAGACATGGAGGGCTAGAAAACATCTTGGAGGGTTGTCGAAGCTAATCCCACGTGTAGGTGGGATCAAATACATCTAGACCATTCATGGTTATGGTTATCTAATATGTTCTTAAAACCCGCAATGACAGGTACACAACAATATGCCTACAAAGCTTTTTCCAATATTTTGCCATGATCACAAATGGAAGCTTTTCTAATGTAGAATTTAAACTTTTTCACTACCTATCAATATGATCTATTCCTATATTTTGGTAAATACTGTGCCCTTTTCATCAATTTCATCGATGTTTGAAGGCTATTCAGTTTTATCTTTTCTTCACTAGATAAATTTTTCCAAGTCTTACTCAGATCTGTCAGTCTGTTCTTTTAAATCATCCCTTCTAATTCAATCCAGGGTTCTGAATGGCCTTTTCTGAATTATCTTATTTACTGTTCCTCTAGGATGACCATAGTCCCTCCAGGACTTCCCCAGGCTTCCTCACTACTGAATAACATGGGTCAAATGCCTCTCACATTGTCAGTGTACCTCTTATAATATCCCATTCTATGTTTCAAGAAACCACAACACATTGTTAATTAGTATGTATTTTGCAGTCTACCATAGCTTCAAGATCTTTTCCTTTTAACCCTCTTACTTTTCCAGCCACTTACATCTTTTCATTTATTTCTGCTGAAGTTCCTCTTGTTCATTTTGGCTCACTTATTCAGTATGTCAACATAATTTTTAATATCCTCCTTCCAAAGACCCGCAATTTTTTCTTGTACAGAGGCATCAACAACTTCATACAAATGTGATCAACTGCCCTTTGTTTAAAATTTTTTCATTCCAGAGAGCAGAATCAAATCAGGGAGTTTCTTCATAGCACACAGTTAAGCTTGACACATTTAACTCCAATCCAGCATGATAACAGCATGCTAGTTTTTTTGCCATCACTATAGCTGAGGGCTTTTAAGCAAAAATATTCCAAAACTTACACAAACCTGGAGTACTCCTCAAGGCCTGCCCAGTGGCCAGAGTCCCCTGTTTTCTAATGGCCACCTCTATCCCACTGCAGTTTCTCACCATCTCCACCAGCCCAGTTACAGGTTGGGAGCTCTGCCCCACTGACATCCCCCAGACCAGTGCCCTGGTTCCTTCAGGGTCTTTCCCACGGCTGCCAAACTCTCCACCCACTGCTCCCCAGCACCCCTGGGTAAAACTGTCACACTACCATCAAGCTGTCAGTAATGGCCCTGCCAGACACCAGTAAAGATGAACAATATCAACTGCAACACCTGGTCCTTTCACAGACCAAAGGCTTTTTGCTCCAGTGATGTCCCAAGCCTCCCACTGCTGCTTATCCCTCCCAAGCCAGCTGCTGTCCTTAAAGCAGAAAGGGACAGGATGATGCCCTCTTTTCTTGGCAATTCTACCCTGGCACTTTTTAAGTCTTCTTTTTTTTTTTTTTTTTTTTCCCCAGACTCTCACAAATCAATTGCTCAGTCATCTTTTGTGTGTTTCTGGGAAGTGAAATGAGGTTATACATTATTTCTTCAGTCTCCTTCCTTTTATTATGTCAAGTCCCTGCCAACCTCTTTGGAGCGAGTGGATGTGCAGAGCTGCTCAGTTCCTGGGCTTCCTCCTACCACCACAGCATGGACAAAAGCAGCTGGCAAAACCTGAATAATAGGTAGATCACATGTTTAAATGTGAGCTGACTATGAAATAAGAACCAGACTGCAGCTCATGGTCACATTTTGACTGATTTTTTTTCGCAGAAGTGATTAGTGTGGGAAAAGAATGAATTTCTATTTAACAATGTGCCTTGTCTTGAAATTGAAAGCCTAGAATCTGCAGTGTACCTATTAAATATAGCTTTAAAAAGCACTTATTTCTCCTAAAGTTAGCATTTGCTTTACATTCTTTATTGTGCATAAATGGCTGAAAACATTTACAGACAGTGATGGCTGAGAGAGAAACTGAAAGTTTTATGTGGAATCTAATTGTGTTGATAATATTGAGGAAATTTGATGCAGGTACTAACAAAGGCATATAATTTAGTGTTTTTTCAGACATAAGCACTCAAGAATAGGTTGGTTGTTGTCTTCTCTCAAATGCAGCTTTTAAACCCACATTACAATACATGCAGAACACATAACATAAAGAAAATGACATTACATTTCTATTAAGTGAATGTGGCATTTGGGAAAGATGCCAGCTTTATAATACTATCTTATAAACTTGGGGTTTACTAGATTTTATCAAAATAACTTATACAGAATGGGTGGTGAGTATTCAAAACACTAAAACAATGGATTACAGAAGAAGGCATCTGAATCAAAGCTACATTTATTTTCCTCAGATAAGAGAGGAGTCAAAGCACAATTAGAAGAATGAGTTCTTGTACTGGAAATTGACGTCAGTGGGAATTTTCCCACTCATTTTGATACATCTTGTATGAAACAATTGGCCTACCATAAAGCACTTCAAACTTAACTACTTAAAAACCTCTCTAGAACTTTTTTTGAATAATTGCATTTATACTACAAATGCTTCTTCTTAAAATAATCACATTATTTAACATGCAGACAAGGACTGGAATAGTTGAAACAAGTGCTGCATAAATTTATTTAATGTGAATTCTGTATTATGAAATCTAACCCTGTAAAAAAAATTTGAAACTCATAGAAGTTTCAAAGGGGTATTTTTGGTTTGAGTTGGGTTGGGGTTTTTTTTGTGGTTTGTTTTGTGTAATATTTTGGGCTATTTTCATTTACCTTATGGTTTCTGATCCAGTTCAAAACTGGCTGGTATCGAGTTCCAGTGCCACCTTTTCCTCACAACCAAGAGCTTTATTTTTCAAAAACTCAAAGAATCTGCAATGGATTATTGGATGAACTTTTGAGGTCCAGGAGAGATGGATTTCTGCAAATCAGAAAATCATAATGAGCGTGGAGCTGTTGCCAACTCTGGCCTTACAGATCTCAAAATATGACTGAATTCCTAGAGGTCTCCTGGAGGGAAGTAGTTTTTGGGTGAAGCAGTTTTCTTCCAAAAGATGATCTTGTCAATGAAGATATTGAGAAAGGTATCATGTTGTATTTTTACAATAGCTATCTGAATGTCCCCAACTAGGAAACAATAATAGGGTGTTAGATTAGAGTAAACCAATCCTATAATGCTTTTCCTGATATGTATTACCATTTGGAAGGGAGATAAAGTTAATTGGAAGTTTCAGTGTGGTTGTCTTGCTAGGCATTTTTCATTCCTTCTCGTATGATCAGGAGTTTCTGAAAGAGCAGCAGATGGAGCTTGGCATGGGGAGTATGTGAAGTGGGGGTACAACCACGTTCGGGTGTTTAATGTTACCATTGCTTACAGCAGTCCCTGGTATAACCAGGGGAAAAGGCAAGGGGAGTGCTGCTATTTGCCTACCTTTGTTTGCCCAACTGGGTAGCAAAGGACCAAAGGAGAACAGGAGAAACAGTCCAATTCTTGCCAGCATTGCACAAAATTGGAAAGAGAAATAACAGATGGTATTTCCTTTGATGCAAGGAACCCATCTGCTACTGCTCCCCCCATGAGCTCCTGGAGACACTATATGGAAAATCTTCAGAAACAGAGTGTGAATGGCAAATGTGAATGTGGGTTGCATGGGAGAAGATGGAAGAGAGAGTAACTCTGCTTGTGGAAGGGGACATGACAAGAAGGGAAGCTGTAGTTCTGCTCAGCTCCTGGTAAGTCCCAAAATAGGTTTGTGAAAAGCCTGAACAACTCAGCTATATAGGACAACATGCAAAGTAACTGCTCCCTGATGGCCCCCATTGAACATATGTGAGAGATTATATCTTTAAAAACCTAGCTGCAAGTGAAGTCCATGCAAAGATCATGTTTATAGCTTTGGTACAAGGCTGCACAGTCCTGTAGAACATCCCAGTAGTTCTCCTACAGACATCGTCTCTGATCACTCCTATCATTCTTGACTGCTTTGATGAGCAAAGAGGTAATATATCTTGGTATTATTTAGCACTGATGCCTGACATCTACTATTTATTATTCCTTTTAAAATTAATAAGTTCATGAATCTTCCTCTTTTTCAGGCTGTCTGAAAATTCAGGCAGCTCTTTCTGTCACATTTATCTATAGGATATAAATGGAAAATATCTGCAAACACAGAGATATCAGCTTATCTGAAAGAAAGATGGTACTCTGAAGCATTCAGTACAACCATGGCAAAAACAAATGTGGTTACCTGATCATCTTCCTGCTTCTTCCTGACTTCCAGCTGCTCTGATATCAGCTGCAGATCACTCAAAGCTGTTGTGGATAGGCAACTAAATAAATAGGAAACACCCTTCAATAACAAAATTCACAACCATGGAGTAGACAATACAAGTGCCCAACTAAAAGGAGAAAACCACATACTAACCCTCCTCTCCTTAGTTTTCTTTAAGAGAACTCCTTCTCCTTAATACTGTGAGGAAATGGCAGCTGCTACATTTTAAGAGATTTGGCAATTTACTGATAGTAGATGCAGAGGGGAAGGTTGATTTGCAGACTTGTCACAGATTCTCTCTGCAAGGGATCTATCAGAGTAGAGACATGTTTTGAAAATGAATTAGCAGGACAAAGGACTTGTTTTGAACATAGGAATGGTCAGGGGAGTCAAGTCTCTTGGCTGACCTCTGTGGCCATTAACTGGCATCCTTGGACTCCAATCCATAGAAAGCTGGAATAGATACACACACACACATATGCTTCAAGGTTATCCAAAGAAAAGGGCAAGCAAAATATCTTTTTTCATTATCTTTACAACAAGCAGTTGATATTTGGTGTCAAGTGAATACAAAACAAAACTTAAACACCCACAGACATATTTATTTATACATTTGTTTATAAATAGTATTACAGAATCATCATGATTTTGCCTTGATCAGGGATTGAATTAGTGAGCATAAAGACCTATGGTTGATAGGATAATACAAATAGCTGAGCCTTGGGATGGGCCATGGATGAACAAGCCACTGGAGAACAGTATCTGAAACTGCTGGAAACATGTTATCATTATAGACAGATTTGGCTGGTGGCCTGTGTTGATATCTGCCTATAAGTTCCTGAGCATTAGAGGGTACTAGGGACTGGAGGGAGGCATTTGTTGTGGGGTGAAGCTAAAACTGGTCTTTTTTCCCTTTTTTTTCCCCCCCAGGTCCTGGCGGGAGGAGACGGGGCCAGTCCCCAGCATAGCTGCATGTGGGAGTGGCCCCCTCCCCCCACCATATTCACGCCGGGCGGTGTGGCTGTCCTTGGTCGGAGCTTGGCGCTGCCGTGGCCCCCACATCGCCGCACAGCAGCACGGGCAGCCGCGGCGGAGGCGGCAGTGGCGCCGGTGGTGGCGGCGGTGGCGGCAGTGATGGCACGGCTGCCGGTGCGGACACGGCCGGGGCAGTGAGGGCACCACCATGATCGGTCTGCACTTCCGGCCCGCGGGGCCAGCATCGCTTCCGGTCTGGCCCGGCGCTCCCGTGGGCGAGCGGGGTGTGGTGGCGGGGCCCGGCTGCTAATCAACCAATCGGAGAAAGGCAGGTCCCCTGGGGGCCATCTGCACATGTGCAANTGTGAAATAAACTGTGTTACTTGTGTGTTTTCTTTTTGGGTGTGTGTGGCTTCTCTTGGACATCTCTTGTCAGTACCATGCTTCCTAGTGGTAAAACCACGACAGCATTATTCTGAATAGGTTCAACATCTCATGCAAGCAGATTGCTCAAGGTGGAACCATCACATGTTGATACAAAGCTGCTAACACAGTTACAGGTTGGGAAGAGAGGATGTCACATTTCCATGGGCTTGATTGTGCC
Organism: Neodrepanis coruscans; assembly: GCA_013400695.1. Taxonomy (NCBI): domain Eukaryota; kingdom Metazoa; phylum Chordata; class Aves; order Passeriformes; family Philepittidae; genus Neodrepanis; species Neodrepanis coruscans. Next base: position 24,092 of record VYZS01045206.1, read on the forward strand.
AACTCACTGAGCATGGTCAAGACCTCAGTTAATTCTGTGGGTGTGAACAACTGTATGTGTAGTTTTTCTCCATGCAGCCTGTCCCTTGCTTGGTGAACTAAACTGAGATTGCCAGTATTGCATTGTCTGGTGTTTCTCTTCCACCTGTGACAGATGGGAACTAGAAAAATAGGAAAATAAGAGACAGAAGAATGGCTTTAGCAATATGACAACAAGAAAACAATATATGGGAAAAGTGTGAGACTTAAGTGACTGGCTGAGAAGGGAATTGTTGGTGGATCAGAGACAGAACCAAGGATAGCAGGGATTTGTCCACCCAGCGCAGCCTTCAGGGATGGCAATCTGCCATCTGATCCTTGTCAGTAATGTCTGGGGATATGACCAGAGAGTGAAATGGGTCCTCCCTTCCTGGCCCTTCAGGAAATATAGCCAATGGTACATTGCTGCTCCCATACTCATGGGAAATAGATGTCAGGAAAGGAGCTGCTTGAGATGACAAGCAGCCACCTGCTCCAGTGCACAGCTCTCTCTTCAGTTTGGATCTGCATGTGCTCCAGATTCTACTGTCTCGATAGAGAAGCCTGAACAAAAATATCAAGAGAAAATTTACTTGGATGACTAAGCACTTAAAAATGAAGTAGAAGACTTATTATAGCCAGCCTGATAGATGAAATGATATTTGAAAATGAAATTATGTATGGGAAAGCTATTGGCAGCCTAAGGGGAAAAGAAACCTTACTATTAAGCAGAGTTTCTTTTAAACTATTGCTATTAATCAGCTGTGGTTGTAGTGATTGGATGCAATAAATGTAGGTAGACCTTATATTAGCCACTCTGAAACTCCTGATTTTCCTTTTAACTAGAGATCTGCTTAAAGGGAAAAGCAAAAAGCATTTAAATTAACCAAAATTTCCTGGTGGATCACTTCCCTGACCTTGTTCAGTGCATAGCATCACAAGCTGCTAGGCTAGCTCAGGATGCTGGGAGGATGGGGATGGTGGAACACTGGTCCTCTGGGATCAGACAGTGCCCGAGGCACAGCTCCCCCGACAACCTCCCATCGAGACTGACAGGCAGTCCCGATTTAGGATTAGTTTAAGCATGGCTAAACTGCTTCCTCTGACTGCAGTTAACCTCTACACAACTAAATACTTAAATCTTTGGAGCGTGAGGTACTGATTGTCAGTGTAAATTTTAGAAGAGCCTTTAAATATATAGGTCTCTGCCATCTTCTGTTTAATTTTCCTCACATCATACAGATCTGATGTTTTCACTGAATGGCTCTGTATTAATGGCGTGTATTCCTCAAGTTAGGAATGAGATCTGAAATAAATCAGTACTTCTCTAGATAATACTTCATGCTGAGTGTTGCAGACCTGCCAATACACATGAAAGACCATATCTACCTGCTGCACAGACCACAGCACACCTCATCATCTTAACCACTAACACAGCTCCAAGCTGGCCAAGGACAGCAGAACTGTGCCATGCCCAGCATGAGCGTTTGGTCTTTCAAATGGTGAATGTAGGTTTCTGTGGTAAAGTCCAGATGTGTTTCTGCAGTTCCCACTGCATAACTTGCAGATACTTCTGAACAACAGAGATCGGCAGGCCGGGACAGCTCATGCCTACTGCAGGAAATATTTGCCATTTCTGCCCTCTTTTCTTCCTTATGGGTTTATGTGTCAATAGTTCCCAATAAACTTCATTTGGTTCCCTGAGCAGCTTTGTTTTTCTAAAATCCTTCTTTGATACTATGTAACACTGTTCTGCATATTCTTCTGTTTGTCCACTCTCCTCTGTTCCCCTTTATACTGCCTGCTTCTCTCAGGCTTCTCCTGGTGCCCTACCATTGACAATACTACATTGTCCAACAAAAGCTACACCTCTTCAGATTATTTAGTTTCATATTTATACTGCATAAAAGACAAGCAGCCTGTGTCCCAAAAAACCATTACTAAAGTGAAAATTCACAGCATTTTTATATATATAAATTCTAATCTAAGTAATACTGTCATTGCTGCTGGGTTCAGCTGCTCTGTACTGACAGAACACTGATAACATATACATATGATGTATATCCATCCTTAAAAACATGTCTAAAAGAGCTATATACCAACGAGACCAATTATTTTTCACTCAATGTAGTGAAATGTGCCAAAGCCACCAAGCCCTCATTGTGAACATATTGATCCCACTTTTAAGGCTGCTCTAGTTGCAGCATCAGAGGAGTTCTCAGACAGAGCTTTCATATTTCCCTCCCACTCCCAGCAGTTATGCTGCCATTCCTCACAGCTGTCTTTCTAGCCTATTCTTGAAAATTTTACTGTGGACATTCCACATAAGGGAGCTTACCTGAAGCCTCTACCATCAGTTTGTAACTGAAGGAAATGGTTTGCCTGACAATTTGGAAGGCAAAATAAGTTGAGAAAAGAAGAATTCTTATGTTTATTTTTATTTCTTTTACTCTAGGCTGCTAAAAAACAGGAAGCAAACATGAGGGGGAAAAAAATCCCAAAACATCTTGGGATGTGGCATATAAACCTCTATCACTTTTGGGTTTGTGATTTTTTTCCAGAAGGGCTAGTGTTTCAGAAATACAGAATTGAATTTGCTAGCCAGGAGTTACAGAAAGATCTGCCAGTACTGCACAGCCAGTAAAGCAGCACAGATGAATGCAAAGCAGTGCACAGGTGAAGAGTGACCTTAATTCTATGTTCCAAATAGGAAGTTCTCCTGTCAGCTTTTATCACCAAGTATTTTCCTACATCATTGCAGATAATTCTTTGGAAGATGAAGCTTCCTAGCCTGAAACCATCAGAAAGACCAGGAAGGGAATATAAACTGTCATTCAGTCCTCCATAGACCTATGGTGTACCCAGTCTTGTGTGAGGCTCTGGTCACTAAAAAATGAGGTTTACTACTAGAAAAGATATAGATAAGGAGGGTGAGATTGGCCAGAAATAGGAAACAATTTCTGCTGCAGAAGAAAGTCAACAGATTTAGTTTCCTCAGATTGGAAAGCAGATTAACTGAGGATATGATAAAGGTCTAGAAAAACATAAATCATGTGGAGGAGGTGGCAAAGGAATGATTAGCCATTATTTTTCATAAGACAAGAACTATGGGGCACTAAATGAAATCTTCAGACAGCAGGTCAAAGACAAATGAAAAAAAAAGTACTTGCTCATGTAGTTCCTAATTGCATTGCAGGACATAACATCCTGTTTCATTTGGATGCCCAAATTATAAATAAATTCTGAAAGTTACTAGAGGGGTTCATAGGAGAAAAGGTCTATCAAGGGCAGTTAGACAACATTCGGTAGATGAGAAAGTTTCTAAACCAAAAATTTCTGGAAATTGGAGAACTATCTTGGAAAAAATATGAATCCAAGATTTCCCTGGGTTTATAGCTTTTTCTTTACTGTTAGTGTCTATAGTAGAAAGAGAATATATTAGATGGGTTATATGGACCCTTCTTGTGATATAGTACAGCTGTTCATCTGTATTTCATCAGAACAACTATTTAAAAATGCTATATAGTCAGAAATGGGGAATAATATTGATTGTCACCATGACACCATCAAATATATAAAATATATAAAAACAACACAACACTACCTTTCCCTTAAAGAAAATCTACATCTCTTGAATCATGAAGAAAGTTCAAAATTTTAAAATTGGAGGAGTGGAGATGTGATAACAATAGAAATTTGTACAAATGAGGAGTTGGGGGGTGGCGGGGGAAGAAAACACTGTGAAGTAGACCTCTATAAGGGAGAAGTCTGCACTCCAGTGAAATCCTAAGTTTTTCCATTGTTTGCAGCAAGACTAGGCTTTCATGTGGAGGATTAAATTTTGAGAGTAGTCAATATGACAGAATGATAATAATCTCATACCTGTAATTTTTCTCCCTTACCAGAGGAAGGAGGAAAAATTAGAAACTTCTTTTTTTTCTGAAAGCTGACCGAACTCTGAATTTTGTAGATAAATCTTATAAACTGAAGAAATGCAAAGAAATTGTAAGGTGAATAAATACTGGAACACCTACGTATACCCAGTCTTTCCCTTCACATTGTTTGTAGAGGTAAGGCCAAAGAAATTTATGACAGTACTCCCTTACGCATCAGTATTTAATTTGCCTTCTAAAGGTAAATTTAAAATGGCAAAGATATAGTAGGAATTCAATCAACAAGAGATCTGATTTCCATTATGATAAGAAATTGTAATTTTTTGGGCCATCTTAATAGATAGATGCAGTAAGAATTATCTTTACTAGAAGAGGAATCTGTTTATTCAGCTCAAATAATGAACTGGTTTGCCTCAGTGCCTCTATAACAGATTTTGAGAAAACATTCTTCAAATAACACATGACTAGGAAAGATTATTCAGGTACATACTGAGCCTTTCAACTTCAGAAAGTTATTCTTTAAAGACAGTGATTATTTGTAATTTTTGTTATTACACATATTACTGAAACTTAAACCACATTATCACATAAGAATGTAAATAGTGTCTTGCCCAATTAATCTCCCTAACTACAAAGAAAAATTTTGCTTCCATTTAATTTCTGCATTTCTTTAAATCCTTTCAGAGGTCTAAAACTTAGGAGTAGTTGGTAGATATTTTATTTGGGTTTCTTTCAGCATATTTCAACTGAAATGTTTCAGCATATTTCCTTTGTGTGTGTGGGATGTCATTTTTGCATTTATTTAAAGAGAATCCTTATAAAATCCATTTGCTTTTTTTCATAGGATTTTGCTGCTCCCAAAGACCTGTATCCCTGGTGTCAGTGCCCACAGAGAAGGGTGTAAGCATATTTGAAAGATGTGTTGGAAAAGGAAGAAATTCTCCTCAAATAATTTTCTTTATCTTTGTTTTTCTGTACTTCTGTGACTTGCATTTTTATCAGACCTCACTCATGTCAGAACAGCAGTAGGAATAGTTTTTGTTTTCCAACAGAAATTTCCATATGGGTCAGCCTTTTTGATCTTATAATAGTCTTCAGCACTGAAGAACAAACCCAGACAAATTATTATCAACACATGGAAGCTGGAAATAGATGACTGGAAGTTTTTGGCCCCATTTTCCCTCTTATTCAGCCCAAACGACTTTATTTTTAGATTACACTACTTTGTACCCCTTCCATAAATACTCCATCTTTTCACTTTGATTGCAAGTTCATAATTAATTTATATTAACACATTTAAATCCAGAACAGGCACTCATACAAAGATCTGCAGATTTTAATAGTTCTTTGCCATCTTCTGTCTCTTCCTCCATTTATCATCTACTCCCATGGTTTCTTACCAGAATTAATAAACTTCAATTCAATGGGTAAAGCCCTGGATAAGCTTCATTTGCAAAAGTTACAATGCTGGGCCCAAACTTCAATTTTCCTATATCTTGTGCAAATAGAGCTGGCTGTTGATCAGCACTATGTCCTTCATATCCAGGACTCTTAATTCCTATGCCAAATAAACACTCTGTAACCAACAACTTGATGTAGTTTCACCTAACCTAGAAAGCAAGTACTGGCTTGTTCATATCTTACCTGAAGCTTTGCACAGCCCAAGAGTACCCCAGGCTGTGTCTGGTTTTCTTGTTCATGGGGGATGTGTAGAGCAAGTTGCTCGCAGAGCCTTGAGAGGAATATCTTAACACAGGCTTTACTCTAAAAACTGATCTAGAAACTATACAAACTTAAGGCTTGCTAACAGCAAGATCTACAATTTGTTTTATAAGCTTTTTTCACCCCTCCAGTCCTCACCTACCAGGCAGGCAGCTTCTGCTTTGTTCTACCCAGGCCAGATCTCCACCTTCTTACTCTGTCCAGAAATGGATCATCAAAGAACTCCTTCCTAAACATCCCCTGCCTTCTGCTACCAGATGGCTTTCCTCGAGGACTTGCATGCCTTGCCAGGTAATGCAGGGCTTGTTACAAGCTCCTCAGATAGGAGCCAAAGTTATTCTGATTACTTTAACTAGGTCTTCGTTTATTTACTCTACAGAAAATATTAAAGCAACACCCAAAGATACAAGGTTCTAGTTAAATGTAATTCACTATGACTCTTTTTGCTTTTGTTTGTGTACATTTTTCATCAAGCATCATCAAATTGACAATTAAGGTATGTCTGATTCTTTTTGGTCCATGAGAGCAGCATAGTTACTACATGCTAGTTTCCAAATACAGCTGCATCGCTTTGTCATATCAAACTTACTTTGATTTTTCCAGTTCACACCAGGAAGTAGCTTTTGATAACTCAGTCAACAAGAGGACAAAATTGAATTGCACTTCAGAGCAGTCTTGATCATGTGTTTCCTTCTTTCTGATGAAACCCAAATAAGATCAAAGACCACAGGTTCTGCCATAGGGACCCTGAACTAAAGAGTCAAATGCAAAGTCTTTTGGGCATTGAACAGTTTGCTTATTTCCCAATATAAAAATGACTTTTGCAGAATCAAAATTTTCCACCAAGAAAAATTTGTTTATAATTAGAATAATTAGAATCTTCATCATTATAATTAGAATTTTCATCAAACTCGATGCAGAATATACTTCAGTTGAAGTAAAGGTCAAGATTCTTCCAGGTTACCTAGAATGTTTCATTCTGAAGCACTTATACAATGAACTGTAACTGCTGATTGCAGTACCTTATATGATACAGATTAGGAATGTCAATCTTCATTCTTTCTTAATGTCTTGATTTCCCTGACATAATTCAGTGCATTCTTTATTTAAACAATATTGATGGTTCATTGTGGGAGCCACAGGACTTTCATAGTGCTATGGAAAATGTGTCTGACCAGAAAATTCTGCATTACAGTGAGAATCGGGTTATTCAGGAGCAACATCCATGATCCAATGCACAATATTGGAAAAACTGTATGTGACAGATCATCTAAAGCATTTTTAAAAACAAGAGCTATTTTTCAGATACTATGACTTGGTCCTGAATTTATTCACGTAGTTATTACACAGCGCAGCAATGTTCATTTGTTACAGAACCAAGTTCTGTTATGAGTCACAGCTAATTCACTCTAAGTGGGGCTACACTACCTTATCTAAAATCAGAATTTGGTCTGTCTTACTGTAGTTTCATAAGATGTTAGAGCAAAATGTGTTTCCCTTGCAGGAATGTCAGGCTGCTTTGTTTTGATGCAAATTTTTTGCATTTTTAGAACAAAATCTTGAAGGGAAAACACATCGTATTTGCATTTTAATTTAGGTCAAAACTAATACTGCACTGTCAGATTTTCTTGATCTCTTTTTCACACCTGCCATGTGAGTTGTACCAGGGGACTGCAAATATTTACACCTGCACATTTGCCTTGGAGCCTCCACTGATGGGTGGAGTGCTCTTCCTGAGATCTGTGGTAGCCATTGGTCTCCCCTTCACTAAAGCATTTTTATAGGACTCCTTCTCTGTCTTATAATGCTGCTTTTCTTACCCAGTTTACGTCATTGTTCTTTCTACTGTGGCTTACAAATGAGGTAATTTTCATAAATAGCAATCCAGTGGTTTTTATTTGAGCACCAAGGGACTGAAGTACACAGTTTTACTAAACAAATCTCAATATACTTTTAAAGGAAAAAAAAAATCAATTAAAAGTGTTTAAAAATTGTATAAAATCTGTATATTTAATATGAATAATTTTTCTTTAAGGAAAAGATGGAAAATGAGTTATTTCTTCAAAAACTAGGATTTTCTAGATAATTATTTAACTCTTTGTCCTGATGGCAAATTAAAAAATCTTTTGGCAGCATTGTGAGGTCAAGTATTTGTAGGTTTGTACTGCACCTCAGTGCAAGGCTTTCCTTACAATGTCCAAGTAACCAAATTAAGCATGTGCACATTCAGGAAGTATTTATAGTGATAATTCTTAATCTGAAAGTATAAGAGATTTTACAATGTGTAATTTTCTTTTGTTAAAGAATCAAACTCTGCTCCTGCCTACAAACCAGAGCTGAGCATGAAATCAAGCCTTGGCTCCGCTGAGCTGCTGTGACTGATGCACTGAAAAATAAAAGTAGATAATCTTGATTATTAAGGTGATGATTGTCTGATCCAGAGACAGGAGAGCTTTAACACTTGACACTAGAAACAGGCTGCCCAAGGAAGTGGCAGAGTTACCATTCCCGGAGGTATTTAAAAGATGTGTAGATACGGCACTTAGGACATGGTTTCACTGTGGGCTTTGCAGTGCTGGGTTTGTGGCTGGAATCCATGATCTTAGAGGCCTTTTCCAACNTTGGAGCCTCCACTGATGGGTGGAGTGCTCTTCCTGAGATCTGTGGTAGCCATTGGTCTCCCCTTCACTAAAGCATTTTTATAGGACTCCTTCTCTGTCTTATAATGCTGCTTTTCTTACCCAGTTTACGTCATTGTTCTTTCTACTGTGGCTTACAAATGAGGTAATTTTCATAAATAGCAATCCAGTGGTTTTTATTTGAGCACCAAGGGACTGAAGTACACAGTTTTACTAAACAAATCTCAATATACTTTTAAAGGAAAAAAAAAATCAACCTTCCCTGTCCACTCCATTGAAAAAATGAATTACAGCATAGGCCTTTGCAGACATCACATTGGAAAATCAGAAAGAGCAAGCCTGCCATGTGAGGAAGCCATCAGAAAAGCTGCTGTTCACTGCCACTTCAGTGGATTGTCTTCTGCTTTGTTGGGCTGGCGTCAGAAGGTCCCCGCCCTGTGGGGTTTAAGGGTTGCAGAAGCAGACCCCAAACGTTTGACAATTTAAAAAAAACAACAAGGTTACTTTGTTTTCTATCCTAATTTTTCATTGCCTTGGCTGCTCTGCTGGCAGGCAATTTCGTGAAGATACGGTCTGATAAACTGACTTTGAACACTGAATCAATTGTGTGACTTAAAGTAAGAGCCCAAATTCAGCCAGCAAGTCATAAAGCAAAAAATTCATTAGAAAGGGAGCTGCAGTAAGCCACTCTAATAAAGGGCATTCTAATAGTTTTATGTTCAAAGTGGCCTTTAACGATAAATAATACTGTAGTAAAGAGACTGAAATAATTGTTTACGGAATTGCAATATATGGTTAATTTAGAAGAAAAGGAAAATCCACATACATGCTGATTTAAAATCCTTTCCACAGAGCTGCCTGATCCGAAGGCCATGAAAGACTGGTGGTTATTAAATGAGATCACTCATGGTATTTCTTTTCCTCTCTCTAGCTACAGAAAGGGCAGTAGGAAAAATTAGACTGACAAATCTTCCCCTAGATGGAAAGAAAAAGCAGAGCAAAAGAAAATCCATCTGTTCTCACTCGTGGAATTTCATGTTATCCCATATAAGGACAAGTTTCTGCAGCACATGTATCAAAAATACTAAAACACTGGGTGTAATAAAATCAGGACAACTGCCAAGTGCCAGTTTCAGGGCATTTGTATGAGGCTAGGTAGGACAAAATTCAGGGCACTTTGGGATTCCGGTGCATGGTAAGCTGCACTACAATAAGTATTTCNTATGAATAATTTTTCTTTAAGGAAAAGATGGAAAATGAGTTATTTCTTCAAAAACTAGGATTTTCTAGATAATTATTTAACTCTTTGTCCTGATGGCAAATTAAAAAATCTTTTGGCAGCATTGTGAGGTCAAGTATTTGTAGGTTTGTACTGCACCTCAGTGCAAGGCTTTCCTTACAATGTCCAAGTAACCAAATTAAGCATGTGCACATTCAGGAAGTATTTATAGTGATAATTCTTAATCTGAAAGTATAAGAGATTTTACAATGTGTAATTTTCTTTTGTTAAAGAATCAAACTCTGCTCCTGCCTACAAACCAGAGCTGAGCATGAAATCAAGCCTTGGCTCCGCTGAGCTGCTGTGACTGATGCACTGAAAAATAAAAGTAGATAATCTTGATTATTAAGGTGATGATTGTCTGATCCAGAGACAGGAGAGCTTTAACACTTGACACTAGAAACAGGCTGCCCAAGGAAGTGGCAGAGTTACCATTCCCGGAGGTATTTAAAAGATGTGTAGATACGGCACTTAGGACATGGTTTAGTGGTGGCCTTGGCTGTTCTGGGGGAATGGTTGGGCTTGAAGATCTTAAAGATCTTCTCCAACCTAAATGATTTGATGATTTGTTTGTCAAAAGCAGCACTGGAAGAAAGGTGTTACCTCAGAACAAAACATGGAATTTGTGCAATGCTGGCACAAGCTGTTC